>CAJJDN010000011.1:393885-451664 GCA_905182985.1 Paramecium sonneborni | reverse complement strand
GTAGTTTATAGAATAAGTCTTTAACTCTATTTATATAGTTTTAGATTTTATTTACTAAAAAAATGATTATTCGAATTAAGTATTTTTAAGATAAAACTTCTCTTAAAAACAATAATACAATAAGTGAAAAAATAATAAAAATACATATTTATGTTAAATAAATATTTTACATTTAATAAAGTTAGAAGAGAAAAGACAAAGGTTTTATAATTACATAAAAAGTTTTATAGGATAAAATATCAAAATTTTTGCCTCATATAACTTTAAAATATATTGGATTATAAGGAACATTTTATTTTGAAATTATTTGTGTAAATTAATAAAAAGAATAATTTATAAACATAAGAATACTATGCTTAGTACAGAAATTCCTGACCCTTAAAAAATAGAAGAAGCATTTAACATAATTATGACCACTAAAAATCAATAGATTGGAAAAGAAGCAGATTCCTATTTAAGAAATTTAGAATAAAATCATCCTTATATTTTAGTGGCGCTTTTACAGATTTTTGAGAACAGTTAGGTATTAACTTTATTGATGATTTTTAAAGGTATATTTAAATAAATTCTAATCATTATTGCTAATAAAAAATATCATAGTGAGAAATTGGATTAAAAATTAGATAAAAGAAAATCAAAAAATTTAAATAATATCAGAGGAGTTGAAAAATCATGTTAAAGATAAAATTTTGTAATTTTTGGCGGTTGTTTAGGATGAAAAATTTAAAAAAGAAATCAATTTGATTCTTTCTGTAATTGCTAAGCATGATTTTCCTTTAAAATTTTAAGGATTAGTAAATTATTTTGTTTAAGGACTTCAAACTATTATATAAAGTGGATCCACTAATTGCACTCTTACTTATGATTTAATAGTTTCATTAAAAATTGTTGAGAAAAGTGTTGTATAAAATAGAAATAGTATTTGTATAAATTTACTTAGCTTTTTGGAGACTTTAATAAGAATAATTTTTTTTAGCTATTTGGAATAATTTAATACTTCTTTGGAAAAATGTCACCTCGATTTAATAGCAAGAATTACAATAAAATATAAACAATAATTCTTAAATTAATAAAATTTCCAAAAAGTTAGACAGACTATTATCATTAACTATAATGCCTCTACAATTAGGATAAAATTAGTAAAAATATATTGATTTAATTTTAGTGAGAAAATAGAATTAGTATTTATGTTATTGTTAGAGAAAACAGTCTTTTAATTAAAAATAGTCTAACAATAAAAGTTATTATAATCAAATTTTAAAACTCTGCTTCATTGCTTGGGTAATATTTAAAGTCTTTTCTCACTTTGTATCATCTAAGGTTTTTAAGATTATTTGATATTGTTAAAATTAATAATATAGAATGAATGGGAGGACAAAAGAGTTTTAAGAACAGGATTAATTGGAATTATCAAAATATTAAAAAGCTATTTCTAATTTAAAAATGAGAAAAATTATAATATTAAACTTTAAGATACAAACTAAGAGTAATTTAATTAAAAAATACAAACTGCCAATTAACTCTTTAATTAGTTTTTCTAGGAAAATATGTAATTTCTAATTGAATAAATTATAAAAATTGCAGCAATTCCAAGTGATCTTAGTGATGAAGAACTAATTGAATAAGAGGAAGATTCAACATAAGATGATACATAAAATGAAATGCATTGTCCTATATTTACAATTTGCTTAATGTGTCAATACTAGTTGATGTAAAGATTTCCTGATTTATTCATTCAAAAAATAACCCAAATTATGTAATAGTTAATAAATAATAATTTTAATGCAAATTAATAAATTTTGGAAAGCTTTTTTGCAATATTGGGATAGACACCAAAAATTACAACAAAACTGAAGATCTAGCCCATCTAAATTTAACCTGTTTTATAATATTTAATAAAGGCAAACACAATTTAAAGTTAAAGAAGGTTTGCTTTTTTATGTAGAAGCTATTGTAATTGTTTTAGTGATTCTGAATTACCTTAAATTTTAGAATATTCTCGACTTTTATTAAGCAGTTCATAAGATTAGATAGTTTAATATTAAACTTTGATGTGCATTAAGAATATTATTATTTGTTTAGGGTAGAATTTTGATTTTAAGAATATTTAATTTTTTGAATAAGTTGCACCTGTAATCGTTAAATTATTATGCAATTTATAAAAATCTAGCATTTTATGGCCTTTGTTATCCCTATTAGAAACTCTTATTTTAAAATATTCAGAAAAAAATGCTAATTCTATGTAAATTTTAGTTAAAGTCATTGAGAACTCTGACATAATTTTATTAATGAGGACAAAATCATAATTGCTTATAATAGCATTATGTGATATGTTTTTTGCTTTATTTGTTTCTTTTCCTTTAGGAACAAATTTACATCATTTGTATAAATTAGCACTTGTTTTAATAGAAACTAATTTGGATTCCAAAGAAAATAATATTTTTGAATTTTTATAATTTTTATTATAAGAATATGATCCAGTATCAGATGACAATTCAACAGGTATTTTATTTAGCAATTTTTATATTACACATGAGAAAGTGCTGATGAAAGATATTGATTTTAATCACATGTAAACTATATTAAGAGTTATTGAAGAACTCTTGTTGTTAAATCTTATTTAATTATCTCCAAATGTATTCATTCTTCTCTAAGAAAGATTACAAATTGCTTAATAAATAGAATCCCATAATGCTGCTCTTATTTTAAAGAAGAGTTGCATAAGTTTATTAGAAACGATAATTTTGAAACAATATGAAAACATCACTATTTAATAAAATTAATAGATTATTATATTTTTAATCTAAGAATTGATTAAATTAAATGTAGGTGATTAAGTTGATAATATGTATTACACAATTTAATACAAGAATAATATTTTGGAGATTCTTAATAGGTTTATTCTAAAGGATGTAACGAGTATGATTTAATTATTAAATTCTGTGTAAGTATCAATAGATTAATATTTTATTCTATGGTAAGAGACAGCTTAACATATTACTTGTAGGGGAAACAAGAAAATAAATATAATTTCTTAATTGCTATTCATACAATATCTTTAAAAGTCTACATTTGAAAAGGTTTTTCAACTTGTACTATAAGATGCATTTCCTGAAATCGATTATGATTTTGAACTCAAATCTAAAGAGTTTAGAGAATTGCAATAACAAAATAAAAAAAAATAAGCAAATTCGAAATAAATGAGATTATCTAAATAGTATAGAAAAAGTTATCGGAAGGAAATCTTATAAGAACTTTGCTTATATGATGACACATTTAATTTAAGATAGTTTTTCTTTTAAACAATACAAGTATTTAATTTATTTTATTTTAGGAATGCATGAAACTTCATAATTATACAGAGTTAAGTTAGATTGTAAATATTCCATCTGTAATAGAGTAATTAAATCAATTGTTAAATGAAAAATGAGAGTGTTTGAATTTCATTAATATATAATTGTAATTTAATGTATGTTTATATATTGTACAGATGAAATCATTCTTTTTTTTCTTCTGCTCTAACTTTGCCTTTGCCATTAGTCAATCTAACATTGAGTTCGGCTGCTCTTTTTACAAGTGTAGCTCTTTTTCTAGCTGAGAGATTATGAGCCAATTCACCTGCAAAAGTTCTGTTATTAGTAAGTAATAATTCAAGATCCTTTTCATTTGTGATTAATAATTTTCTGAAACCAGCCTAATCCAAATATCTATTTTGTTGTTATTTATATTTACCTTGTTTTTTTATCACCTCTATAACCAGCTTTTGGCATTGGTCTATTTCCTCTAAATCTTCTTCTCACTCTGTTATCAATACCTCGAGGTCTTCTCCAACTAGGTCTTAATTTATGAGGATAATCCTCTGATTCAAATCTAACAAATCTTTTTGTTCTCTTATGAATTATTCTTTTGTGAGCTAGCGATTTGACAACCATTTTTAATTAAATAAAAGATTTTATTTCAAATATGCCTCATCATTCTCAGTAATAATAAAAAATATCTCATACTTCACTCTCAAACACCTATCTTTAAAGTATTATTCAAGACCATTTTTGATTAATAAAGTTTTACATATTAAAATCATTAATCTTTTTTTAAATACAAAAAACCATTTACATATTCCAATCAGTTATAAACTAGTTAGACAACTAGAAAGAAAAACTAATTTAATTATATTTATAATTTTCTCCTTCAAAATATTTTTACTAACTATAATAAATCAATTTATTTATAATTATTTGTTTGATTTTACTTGAACATATTCTACTTATATGATAAAAATTTATTTATTTTATTTTCTAATCATAGGAATCCTTTATATGTAATTATAAAAAAATAAAATTACTTGAAGCAAATCTTCTCAAATTTAAAAATAACATTTCTCTTATTTCCTCCTCAATCATAGTTATTTATTATAGTATCAAATTAATTTACACTATATCCAGCTTTTTATTTTTGTTCTCTTTTATTCATATCAGATTTAATTGAAACAATTAGTTTCTAGATTCTTTCAATATCATTTTTGAATTGATCACTCATTGCAAATAGATGATTAATATTTATTTATATTTTTTTAGAACTTTTTTATGGTATTTTATAACCAATTTCAGATAAAAATCACATTTGGAAATTGTTTTTTTTTTTGTTAAGACTTTTTAAATTACGGTTTTTGGAATTATTTTTACTTTTAAATTTCCATTTTTGAATACTTTTGGTTTTACACTCAAAGTTATTTTTTTAGTCATTTTCTTTAGCAGTTAACAAATTGACTTTGGTTTGAATTAAATTTATGATCTATATAATAAGAATAACATACTTTATTTGTTGTCTCATTTTAACCCTGTTTATGATGATTATTAAATTATAAAATGGCCTCAAATAAATCGAATTTTGAGAAAGACCAAAATTCTGAGTCCAATGTTACAAATAATACTAAATCAATATATTTTGTTTATTCTTCTTAAAGAAAGTCAGAAATAGTAGAGAGATTTACATCAAATTTGACAAGATTCAAAATTTACAATTCCATTTCAAGAAAGTCTTTCTCCTAGTAAATACTATTTCCTAAAAGAATACAATCTTGCAAATTAAACTAAATAAAGCTTTGGCTTTCGTTATACTAAATATTTTTATGTATAAAAAACCTTTACAGAAATGAATAATGAGGTTATGGCAATAAGTTAAATGTTTTATAAATTGCAACAATTTTAAGTAAAACATATTTAAATTAACTATGCTGCTAGCTCTGTGGTCTTCAATCTTAAATTATTTGATTCACACAACTTATTTAAATATAGGTATATTTAATACTCTATAAATCCATGATGTCAAAGTTTCTACCATTTAAACAAGCTCCTTTTATTCAACGATTTGCTCCAGTATAAAGTTTCTGTTCATATAGAAATTCTATTGATTTATTAAAATTGAAAAAGTTGAGATTATATTTATATCATCTTTTGGGTTTAAAGAAATTGCTTTATATATATGAAAAATATCTTTTTAATTAATAAATCGATTTTAAAATTAACATAATAATATATTAATACTAAGAATAATGTTTGAATATAATCATAAAATTTCTCTAAAATAAATCAAAATTAAACAAATTTTAACAAGTTGAAGAAAAATATTAAATTGAAATTTCAAAATATTGATTCTAAACTCTATAAAATATATCAAATTATGATAAACCTAATATGAAAGATTTGTTCAAAATGCTAATTAATTCTTTTTTATTTATTTTTTATTATCTTAAAATAATTTTTACTAACAATGAAAAATCTTTTTTTAAAAGCATAAGAAAATTGTGAAACTAATTTAATCAAAATTTAATTGATATCGAAATCTATTTTATAATTATTATTCTTTATTTGAGAATAAAATAGTATAAAATAATTGATAATATTATAAGAGACTTACGGAATAGTAATCTTAAGATATTGATTAAGAAAACTACTCTAAAGCTGAAGTAGATCTATTTATGGAAAATTAAACAAATTATAGAATAAGAAATTCAATAAATAAAAGTTAGGTTGTTCAATACTCAACTGAAATTTATTTGGATTCATTTGATTAAGTTTCAATTTATTTGTAAATTTATGGAAAAACATTCATAATTATAAATAAATTATTCAATATTTTTGAATTAAGTATCTAAAAAAATAAATTTTGTAATTCTATTAAATGCATATTTTTTAAGAGTTTATGAAATAAAAACTAATAATTAAATTATGTAGGAGCTAAATTAGAATTATTAAAGTACACTATATATTCTTATTATTTAGTTTAAACACAGCAACAATATGGATATGATTAAAATAGTCAGTTTGATCAACAGAAAAGTAAAATTAATTTAATTTTATTAGCAAAAAATTCATATGGGTACGACAATCAAATGAATCAACAATAAGGCATTATGAATCAACAATACGGCATTATGAATCCAATGAATCAACAATAAGACTTTATGAATCAACAATAAGGCATTATGAATCCAATGAATCAACAATAAGACTTTATGAATCAACAATAAGGCAGTATGAATCCAATGAATCAACAATAAGACTTTATGAATCAACAATAAGGCATTATGAATCCAATGAATCAACAATAAGACTTTATGAATCAACAATAAGGCATTATGAATCAACAATAAGACTTTATGAATCAACAATAAGGCCTTATGAATCCAATGAATCAACAATGTGGCATTATGAATCCAATGAGCTTTAATTAGTAACCTCAATAAACTTATCAAAATAATGAGGCTTTAAATCCAGGAAATTAATAATCGCCTCAATACTTTCCAAGTGGTTCTAAAGGAACATAGGAAATGTAATTCGGAACGACGGGAGTGTAAATGGGAATCAATGGAATTTAACCAGGAATGCAACCTGGATGGTAATTTAATTAGCCAGGCCCTTAAACAATACCTGTAATGTAGCAAGGCACTTAAGCAACACCTGGAATGTTGCCAGCAATGCCGGTGATGGCTTAAGGATGGTCACCTAGTATGTAGCATGGAATTTCAACGGCACCATTTGGGATGTCACCAGGAGCAGGTTATTCACCGTATGGAATTGGTGGGACTGGAATTCCCAATAATAACCAAACAAATCAACAAAAAATTTAAGAAAAAAAATATCTATCAGAAATTGCTTAATTGAAACAAGAATTAGAAGACAATGAAAAATATTATAAAGAAAGAACGGAAACTTTAAGAAAATAATTCAATTTATAAATTGAAGGATTAAAAAGAGATAAAGAATAATTAGAGAGTGATTTATAAGAAAAACATCAATCATATAGGACATAATAATTATAGATTAATTCTTAAAAATAAACAATAGATAAAATTTCAAAAGAAATTGAAAAAAATAAGGCAGAAAGGGAACGATAAGAAGAAGAAATTGAAAACTTAAAATTGACGAATTAAAATTTGATTAGAAAAACTATACCTTAAAATAACAACAACCCTTAAGTTGACTAAACTATTCTTTTTGAGTATGAAAAACAAATCTAAAAATTAAAAGAGGATATAAAAAAAATTAAAGAAGAATATAATTAAAAAATTAAAAATTTAGAAGGAGAATTAGATGAAACTCAAGTACAAGTTTAAAAAGAAAAAAACTAAAGCGATAAAGAACACTAATATTTTATGGAAGCTAGAGATGAGATTACAAAATAGTAAAAAAAAATTAAAGAGAAAGAAGAAAAAATAAGATAATTAGAAGGTTAAATAATTAATGGTATGGAAACTCTAAAAAAAACAAATTATGAAAAAAGTAAAATAGCAGATGAAAGTAAGTAGAAAGATTTTGAAATATAATCATTAAACAATGAAATTGAGAACTTAAATAAAATAATTGAATAATTAAAAAAATTATTGAATGATGCTTAAACGGGAAAAAAAGTTAATATTAATAATGACAAAGCACTAAAAGATTTAGAGAATTAACAAAATATTTTAAGAGATTAAAAAAGGTTAGGGGAAGAATAAATTAGAAAAGAAAATGAAATGAGGGAAAACGAAAGATAAGAAAAATTAAAATAAGATCAAATAAGAAAAGAATAATAGCAAAAAGATAATAAATAAAAAAAAGATACATTAATTTAATAGGGTAATTTATAAATGTAGAATGCAAAAAGAGAATTTGGATAATTAGATGTATGTTTTATAGTTGATGTTACTGGATCTATGGAATCATATAAAGAATAAACCAAGTAATCAGTAAGAGGTTCTTTGTAAATAATAAAACAAGCTACAAATAGAGATACAAATTGGGCTTCAGTTTGTTATTAAGATATACCTGAATTAAAAGCATCAAAAAATTAAAAATATTATGAATACGCATTTTCTAAGGATTCAAACGCCCTCCAAACATGGTTTGATTCAGTAAAATGTGGAGGGGGAGGAGATGCAGCAGAAGATATAAGAGGAGCAATAAAATAAGTTTGTAAATTAAATTGGCCTAGCAGATTTAGAATAGCTATTTTAATTTGTGATGCTCCATGTCATGGTAAAAGATACAATGGAGGTTGTTCAGATAATTATCCAAATGATGATATTTAAGATGCTATCGAAGAATTGATTGAAAAAAATATTATTCTTATTGCACTCAATTTTACAAAATATACTGTAACAATGTATGAGGAAATAAAAAAAATATATTAATCAAAAAATAAATTAGACCTATTTCTTTACTAAGATTTATAAAATAATAAGTCGCAAGCGGAATTGGCAAAAATCATGGCTTAATATATAGGAGAAGCATCACAAAATGCTACTTAGACTAATAAAAACTAAACTAAATCTAAATAAGGAGCAATTTAGTAAGAAGTTGTAAGAGAAAAAGAAGGTGCAATGGAAGCACTTTGTAAATAAGGAAATTTTTATGATTTTGAAAAATAACCAAATGTTTAAACAATTAATACAAAATTTACAGTTTTAAGAGTAGAAATTAAATAAGATGCATTTGATAGAAATATTGAAATGATAGAAAAAATTTAATGTCCATAGGATTTTACAACTATTTAAGAAGGAAATTGGAATTGTTTAAGAACTGAAAAACCTTTTGCCTTTGGTATGATGAAGGATGTATTTTTAATGAAAAAATTATAAGGAAATTCTGAAGAATTATATGTTATCAAAACACCAATTGGTAGTAAACCATATTAATCTTTAAATGATGCTTTAAAAGAATGCAAATCACATCTGATTTGTTAAAAACTCATGAAAAGGTTTACTAATGAATTATAAGATAAAGCACGTGAGAAAGAAAAACAAATAAAAATCCCATCTGTAATTTACAGTGATTTCTTAATTCTTTAAGAAAATTAAAGTATTATAAATATATTTATTTTAGATTCTTTTTGGATTGCTGAAAGATTTTTTAAAGGAGAATTCGTTAAGTATAATAATAATTATGGTTTTATTCATGAAGATCCTACACTAGAATTAAATAAGTTTGCATAATCATTTACATATTATACTTATTTTATTAGCAGTTTTAATTACATGGTAAGTGATGTGTAAGGAGTTGGTAATTATTTCACAGATCCTGCTATTAATACAATTAAAGGTAAATTTTTTATTTAAAATTATTAGGAACATTTGATGATACTGACATGGGATAGGAAGGAACAATGATGTATTTAGTCAATTATGAAAACAGGAAAGCATTATTAACTTTTGAATATTTAGATTTATTGGATATTTATGGATGATTTTATATAAATTATCAACAAAATTAAAATTTAAAATATTATTTATTCAAAATAAAATATAATAAAACATTTATCTATTAATATTAATAAATAAATGAAGAAACTATTTGAATAAAGAAAATTTTACTTGATGATAAGAAAATATAAACATTTCAAATTTATAATTGAATTACTTCAAGTGGAATGATTAGTATATATTTCATATGAAATCCAATTAAATTTGAAGCTTTTTCAAATATGTTGGTTCCTAATGAAACAAGAATAAATTGTGAATCATATTTATCCAAAAACACTACTACTATTTTAACATTTTAAAAATCTAAAACTGCATCTCTTTCATCTAAGCTGTAATTTTAATAATCAAAACAGATTTTATTTTGAATTTTTTCACTTTGCCATTCTAGAAGTTCAATATCTTTTTCTTACATCTTAATTTTTTATTGATTATAATGGTATTCTTTAGACTAGATTTTAGAATTTTCATTTATTTTTGTTCTAATTAATTTATTCTTAAAGCATATTAGTATCAACCAATCTTTTTTTATGTTTAATCTCAGATCAAAGCTTGTAAATTAAACTATCTCATTTATAATAATTATTTTTACTTATAATTTAACTATTTATCTTATTAAATTTATGTAACTAATTTAAAAATTCTTCAGAACTCTTACTCATTTTTTATTTTTCTAAATTTCGCTATAAAAATTTATGAATTGTGTATCAATCGTCATTCTATTAATTTATTAAAATTGAAAAAGTTGAGATGATTTTATATTATCTTTTGAGATCAAGGAAATTGTTTTCTGTTGTAAATTGATGATTTAAGTTAGAATATTTTTACTAGGAATAAAAATACAAATTTATTTTGACTCAAAATCGATTTTTAATTATTGTACTTAATTTTAGAATATAAGATTTTTAAAATGAAATAAAAAAGCTTAAAGTAATTCATTAATATAATAAAGTTGAATTTATAAAGAAACCAAAATAATAAAATAAAATGAACTTTATGAAAAAAAAGGAAATTATAAAAAATATAACTTAGTAAATAAAACAAACAATTTCGATTTAAATAAACTAGATAAAATTTTTGTTTGTTTGTAAATTTATGGATTGTGCATTGGATTTATAACTGAGTTATTAAAAATTCATTGAAATAATATTTTAATATCTAAATAAATAAATATTCTATACTATTAATTTGTATTTAAATTTAGAGTTTATTTGATTAAAACTAATAATTAAATTATGCTTTAGAATCACTCTATAGGTACACTATATATTATTTCTAATCTAGATTAAATACCGTATTAATAAAAAGTTGATTGAGTAATATAATAATTTTGAATAAAAGAAAAGTGTTATTAAATGTAATTATAAGAATCCTCTGAGAAAACCTGAAATTTAATGTTTTCAAGGAATGGCTAGCATTTAGCCAAAAGTGTCAGAAATGCCTTGTATATAGTCAGAAGAAAATTTGTAATTAAGAGAAAGATATAAAATACTAGATTAAAATGGAAAATAAATAATATCAATAATAATAAAATATAAAATAATATTATAAATTATCTAGCATCTTAAAATATAAAATATTATTTATTTAAAAGAAAATGTAATAAAATTTCTATCTATTAAATTTAAGAAATAACTTAGAATAATTTAGTTTAAATTAATTTTACTTTATAATAATAATAAAATTTAATAAATTTCAAACTTCTAATTAAATCACTTCAGTGGAATGGTTAGTATCTCTCATGTAAAGTCCAATTAGATTTGAAGCTTTTTCAAACATATTGGTTCTTAATGAAACAATAATAAATTGTGAATCAATTTTATCCAAAAACTCTGCAACTATTTTAACATTTTTAAAATCTAAAGCTGCATCTATTTCATCTAGTATATATATTGGAGTTGGTCTATAAAAATGGATAGCAAGCATCAAACTTAAAGATGCTAATGTTTTCTCACCTCCTGATAATTTTGAAATCTATTTCCATGTTTTATTTGGAGGTTTAACCATAAATTGTAATCCCTCTTTAAAAATTTCTAATTCATCAATAACTTTAATTTCAGCTTCTCCTCCCATACTTAAGTGTTTATATATTTCTTATAATTTTAATTCAACATTTTTTAAAGTTTTTGCAAATTGAATTTTTCTATCTTAGAATAAATCTTCATTACGAGATTTTTCTTGTTAAAAATTGATTTCATCATCCTTTGCTCTTCTTAATTTTATTTCATAATCTAAAGATCTATCCATAAATATTTTCATCAAATTCTTATCTTTATTTTTATTATCAGAAGTTCCTAATTCTGTATAAATATCAATTAAATTTTGTTATTTAGTAAATAATTTATTAGCATCTTTTATAAGCTAAATATCTTTAGGAATAGATTCTGGTAAAAATTCTTCTATTCCTGCTGGTATAAAAAATTCTCTAAATTTTTAATAATACTCATTTCTGACTTTTTAAATCTCTGTTAATAATTATTAACAAAATATATTTTCTTGATTAATTTAGAAAAATAAATTAGGATTTCCAGAATCTGAATTAAAAGCTAGAAAATATTCTTTATGTTCTTCAATCAATTCTTTTTATTTAGATCTATTTTTTTCTTAATCTTATTTTTCTATATTTTTTTTTAAAATATATGCTTATTTTTTATCTTCTGTTTCTTCAATTACTGTATTAATGGAAGTGATAGTTTTGACTAAATCATCTATTTATTTAGAGAGTATTGCTTATTATGCTTTGATAACATTTAATGAACTTTATAATCTATGCAATTATTATTTATGAGCTTCAACAACGTTACTATCTTAATATTTCTTATCCTATATTCTTTTAAGTTAATCTTTTAATTTTTCAAAATTTTCAGTTTCTAATTGAATATTTTAAGTATTTTAAACAATTTTTTTACCAGTAATAGTTTTTTATGTAATAACTTTTAATAATTCTTGTTAATAAGTTTCGTAAGTTTATGTATAATTACTAAACATATCTTTTGCTGAATTAAGATCTTGATTAGCTATTTCTTTAAGTTTATCATCAATAGCTTATAAATCTTATTAATCTAGACAGGTTTTATTTTGAATTTTTTCAATTTCCCTTTGAAGAAGTTCAATCTCTTTTCTAACTTCTTAATTTTTTTATTAATTATAATGGCATTCTTAATACTAGATTTATAGAATTTCCATTTATTTTTTATTATCATTAATTTATTCTTAAAGCATATTTTTATCAACTAATCTTTATTTATGTTTAGAATTAACCATTTCTTCATCAGACAATGTTTCTTTCAATTTTTTTTCAAGTGCTAATATTTCAAATTTAGTAGAGTCTAATTTTTCTTTAAGTATATTTCTATCTCTAATTAATTATTCTCTTTAATCATTAGAAAGTTCTTCATAAAATTTACTAGACATTCCTCCTTTTCTTTATTCTGGACCACCAGACATAACTCCACTTTATTCAACTAATTTACCATCTAAAGTTACTACTCTTTTTCTTTATCCAATTCCAATATCTCTTGCAATTTCTATATTATCTACAACTAAAGTATCTCTTAATAAATTATAGAAAACACTCCTATATTTATTATCTTTAAAATTAATTAAATCAAATAATCTTAAAGTTTTATCTTATGGTCTAAAAGGTCTTTCCATAAATTATATAACATTTTCAGGTACTTTATTAATTGGAATGAATAATGCTCTACCAATTTAATTCTACTTTAAAAAATTAATACAATCTACAGCATCTTAATCATTTTCAACTACAATACCATCTAATCCAGGACAAGCTGTTGTTATGGCACATTCATATTTTGGATCAATTGTTCCTAAATCTCCTAATCTTCCACAAATTTTTAGTTGACCTGCTTAAGATGCTCTAATTAATGCCCGCAATACTATTGAATATTAATTTTTTTCCTATCTATCTTCATTATTTTAATCCAACCTTTCTTATTTCTAAGCTATCTCATTTGTTAATCTTTTCTCATCTGATTTTTTATCACTTAATTCTTTTATAGTCTTTTCTTTTGAATCTCTTATTAAAGATTACAAATCTAATTATCTCTCTATATAACTATTTATTTACTCTATTTGAACTTACAATTAAAATGTTTTTTTATCAAATTAATCTAATTAATTCAAAAATTCATCAGGACTCTTACTTGTTCTCTCTTTTTCTAATTATAATTTCTCTAATTAAATTTATAAATCATGTATCTATTTATTAAATGGTTTAAGCTTCTATTCTAATTCTTCTTTCTATTTCATTAAAAATCGTGATTCTACTTTAAGATCTGTTTTCAATTTATTATAATGAGTTTCTGCTATGTTTTTTTCCTTTTCTATTTTATCAACCTTATTTTATTTTTCTGGAATCATTTATTCAAACTTTCTTTAATCTTATTCTAAAAGTTCTTTTTCTTTAATTAAATCATCAATTTATTTTTGCAATTTATTTATATTTAATTAACATTCTAATTCTTCATTTTAATCATATTTATTTACTATTGAATTTATTTCTAAATTTATAATTTTCTATTAATTTTCAGTATCCTTTATTTCTTAATCAATTCTTTCTTTTTCTCCTCTTAAAATTTTCAAATCATCCATTTATCTTTATCTACATTCTGTTTATAAAAGAATCTCTGCATTTTCATTCATTATTTCATCCTCTAATTAAATCAATACTTATTCTTTTTTTAAGATTTCAATCTAACATAATTAAACCCTAAAAATTCTACTATAAACACTTTTAACAAATTCTGATAAATCAACCATACCCTTTATTTCATTTAAAGTATGTTAAGCAATATTAGCTTTTTCTTAAGATTCAAAATATCTACTCTAAGCAATTTATTTCTTTCTAAAAGATTCTTCCATCTACTCTTTCTAATATTCTTCTTCTATATACTCTAATAATCCTGGCTATTCAAAATTTCCAGATTTTGGTTTCATCATACTAATAGATTCAACTTCTCCTTACAAGATTATGAATTTATTAGTTGCATCTATATTCTTTGATTTCAAATATTAATGTAATTTGTTTTACTTAACTGGTTCATTATCAATATAAACTTCAGTCGTATTTCCTTTTATTGTTCTTTTTAAACTAAATCCATCAAATATAACTTCAACTCTACATTCTGACATTCCTGCTGATATCAATTATGAGACAGTCTTACATCTCATAGAAGTAGCTCTTTTTCCAAATACAAATTATATTGCATCTATAAAATTAGATTTACCTGATCCATTTGGACCTATTATTGAGTTGAAATGTGATCCACAAATTATTCGATGTTCACCATAATAAGATTTAAAATTTTCTAAAATTACTTCCTTTATCATATTCTATTCATTTAATATTCAAAATTCAATTTATATATATATGAAAAATCATTAAAATATTTTATTAGGAGTATCATAAATTTATATAAAAGGTATAAAATAATTTGTTTAATTTTTTAATATTATATATATATATATATTTAATAAGAATGAATCTAAATAATTATTCAATTTATCAATTATCCACATTATCAACATTATAAACGCTACTATTAATATTATTTTAGCTTGGTAATTTTTTATTTGGTAGACAATACAATTATTTTTTCTACCGCTTTCTATTAATTTGAAATAACATTCTTTTTCTTTTATTTGTAAATAAATCTTTAATAATTGTAGCCAAATTAAATTAAGAATCATAATATTCAAAATCTTAATGCATATCTATCTAAAATTCATGTTTATTGAAAATCTCTCTAGCAATCTCTAATTCAATTAATTTAATTTATGAAGGTTCAAGTTAAATAAATCTAGATGATGGTGGAGGTGTTTCTTAAACTTACTTACTATTTTATCTACTTAAATTTAATTTACTATCTTAATTTGTATCTTTTAAATCTTCTTATTCATTAACAATTTTCTAACTTTAAACATTTATTGTCTGTTTTTTAGTCCCCCTTGAAATCTTTATTCTCATTTAAGATATACCAGGTTCTTATAATATTTTATTAGTAACTTTTTATAATGAATGCTTCATCGTATTTACCTTTTAAGATTAAGATGATAATTAATGCTTTAATTAAGTTCCAGAATTATCAGGAGAATTTGATGATTCTTAATCTTCTGATTAAGATTATCCATCTCCTCCTAAATTCATTTCATCTACACGATTTACAGAAAAAAATTCACTATCTGGAAGTAAATCAGCATATAAGTAGTTCTAATTACCATATTCTAAAATATTCCTTTAAAATTATCTTAAATTTAATAATGATTTATTTATTTGTAGTTTTTATGTATTTTGTCTTTAAAGAAATAATCTTTTCTAAATATCAATATTTGATTTCTTTTTAAATAATGTTATACTATTTGGTGTATAAAATACAAATGGACATTTTGTAAAACTATGATTCTGAAAACAAAGTTCACATCCACTAAATTTAATTCTTCCACCAAATTAAATTTAATGTTTTATTCTATAATATTTTTCTAAATCTTCTTTATTTTATTTTAATAAACTTTAGAAATCTTCAAAAGATATATATGCCAATTTAGAAAATTTAATAGCCCTTGATGTAAATTAAGCACAATTTTATGAAATAAAACCTTTTTCATCAATTGCTTGCTTTCTTTTATAAATTTTCACTAATTTATTATTTCTTATATAAGCTTCCACTTCTCCTTTTAATATAAAATATAATTTATCTACTTACTAACCTTCTTAAAAAATAACTTCTTCTGGTACAAAACTCTATTCTTTAACAAGAAAACAAAGATTGGCAATAAAATCATCCGAAAAATTTTATCTAAACAATTTTGATTAATTAAATAAAGACTAATAAAAATCTATTTTAACTTCCCTAATTAAAGTTCCAGATAAATGCTCCATTAATTTTTCACATTCAGAATCAGTGTTTTTTAAAGTTTTTAAATAATATTCAAAAAATTTTTTAACTTTAATTTAAAGATCTTTATTTAATCCTCTTCTTTTTATAAAAGAATCTATCATTGTCATTTTATCCCTTAAATAATTTTTATTTTCTGACATCTAAGCAAAAATAGCTCCAATACTTGAAATTGTATATCCAAATATTATTGAACTTAATAATGTTACTAAGATAACAAACAACTTTTCAATTTAAGTTACCTTAATATAAGAAATTTAAATACAGGTGTTATATCTCCATAACCAATAGTTAAAGTTGTAATGCAAGCCCAATAAAAAGATGTTATATATCTACTTAACCAATCAGTTTCTAATTAAGCTTTATCTACCCATGTAAAACTAGAATCAGAAAATAAATGTTCTTAAACTGCTATAAAATGCCAAACACAGGCAATTAAATGAGAAGCAAATAAAAATGTGGCTAGCAATGAAACTAAATCTATTACAGCTGCAAAATTTACTCTTAAGTTCAATGTTTCAACTAGATTCTCAAAAATAAATATAATCTATTTAATATAAATAATTTTACTCTTGAAATTCTAAATAATAATACAAATTCAATGTAAGGAACATTTGATCTTCCAATCATAAATGGAATTAGAACTATGAAATCAGTAATAAATTTTCCTCTCAAATAGTGTTTTACAATTTAAATTTAATTTAAGACTAAAACTCCTCTGCTATAATATGCAACATTAAAATTTAATAAAATTTCACAGATAAACACATATTATGGCAAGGTTTCCAAGAAAAAGTCTATTCCAGTACTTTATTCCTAAATTTCAAATGATATTTTTAATGGAATATAAATTATATTAATTATGAGAATTGTAAATACAAAAAGATCCCAAAGTAATTTTAATGTATGATCTGGTGTTATAGGTTATACACTTATACCAACTCTTTTCAAAAAGTTTAATAGCTTCTTCATAAACATCTTGACGTGAAACTCATAATTACTTTGCCATATTTACGCAAAATTGTTTTTTTGATCTAGCTCGAATTAATCGCTTGGTCAAATAGTAATTATAGTCTGCCGCTTGATCACCTATAACTTTGAATTATCTTAATTCTAAATATCTCAATTTAAATTTGTCTGAGTTTGTCAATAAATAAGTAACAAATCTGGCTACTAACACAATAACATTTAATGCTCTTTCTTTCCATATTTTATTTTTAAATCCTTGCATAAATTTTCTTGGATTATCCTCTGATTCATTTGATTGAACACTGTCACTTGGTTCATTTGAAATCTGAACTTTATCTAATTTTGAGAATAAAATTGAAGGTTTTCTGGCAGCATCATCTAATAACTATTCATCTAGTATTAAAATAATTCATTACTAGGTTAACTATTGCGACTAGATAGAATTCTGGGTGTGACAGATAGTAAATCCGCTTTTGGTTAATTCATTAAAATTAATATAAAGAATTATAAAGTAGTTCTTTTGAGTATAAGTATGAATATCAAAAACTACAATTTTAGTTTAATCAATTTCATCATTTATATGATTCTTTTTAATCAATAACTATTTTAGGAATACATAAAATTAGAAGTTAAATTTCAATAAATATAGAGACATTAGACTTGGAAATAATAAATTCTTAATTAAATCTTATAAATTCTAATCTTAGAATATAGATATGATACTTGAATTAAATATGTACTTAGATTTATTGAGAATAAATGATTGATTAATATATATTTAAAATATATTAAAATATAATTTATTTGAAATAAAATATGAAAACCACAACAGTAGTAGAGTCATAAGTAATTAAAACTAATGTGGAAGTTGAATAAGCTCCTCTAAGATATAATAGAAAAAGAAATTACATGTCGACTTCATTTGTATCAGCATAATTTTCAAATAATTAATATGGTTGCTATTAATTAATGATTGATAATCATGAATGTCGACCAAAATGCCAACCTCCTCCTTAATAACCTTATATGATGCCTATGTATGTTCCAGTTCCTTATCCATAATAACAAGAGAAGGAATGTGAATGTGAAGATGGTGAATCCTACAAGGAAGAATTATTGTTTTTAAGATAGAGGGTTGCAGAATTATTAGCTAGAGAGCCTGAAGTTAAGACAGTTAAAGAAAGAGTTGAAGTAATAGATAATACTAGAGTAAATATAAATTTAAGATAAATTATAGGTGGAAGAACTTGAACTTGAATCACAGAGATTAAAGTTATAATTACAATAAGCCTAAAATTAATTACGATAGAAAGATTAGGAAACATTTGAATTAAGAAGTGGAAATGATCAATCATAATAAGGATTATAATCTAGAATTAAAATAATCGAAGTAATAAAAAAATCAATTTATTTAGGAATAATTATATAATGTTAGAAGTGAAATTGAAAGAATAACAGGATTATTAAATAAAAAAGAATAAGATATTTAAGAATGGGAAAGAAGATGCTAAGAAGTTGAAAGTTCTGTAACTTATGAGATAGAAGAAAAAACAACGAAATTAAGATCTGTATATATTAAAAATATTATTTTTTAAGGATGTTGAAGTTTGGAAAAACAGATTTAAGAAATTAAATACAGAGTATTATACTTGTTAAGAATCATTAATAATGGTTTAAGCTGAAATTGACTCAATAAAGAATGGAGGAGTAAAAGAAGTTAAGGAAGTAAAAGTTGAAAAGAAAGTTGTTGGACCAACAATAACAACAGTTTAATCAAGTTAATCAAGAACAAGAGGATCAAGAGTAATTGAAAGTTCAGAAGTTATTAAAGAAGGAACATCATCTAGATTATATCCATGAGAAATAAATATATTAAATTATTTTAAATAATAAAATGTTCACATCTCAACTAACTTGGGCTATTCTATAACTATTTATTGTTGGCACTCTTTATTTTGTAATCTTTTAAGCTATTAATGTTTAACATTAACAAAAAGAAATAACATTTATTAGACATGGTGCTAGATCTCCTAACAAATATAATCCATTAGATTAAGAATTATGGAAAAACTATAAACCTGGTCATCTTACTGAAAAAGGATTTTTATAACTTTAATAATTAGGTTAATCATATCAAACTAATTATTTTTATGATGATAATGCAAATTGTATTTACTAAAAATTAAATTTCATTTCATCTTTAAAACCAAGAGTTATACATTCATTCATTGCATTTATTTAGGGACTTTGTCCTAATAATTTTTCAGAAATTCTTAAAAACTTTTTTTAAGACTATTTTTCAAACTATTCTAAAAATGAAAAAATTCTAAAACAAATTCTATAGTCGAATTTTACAAGTCCTTTTGATTTTGATTTTGAAACGTTTTAAATGGATAGAGACTTTTTATTTCATGGTCATAGTTCATCATAGTGTCCTATATTAGATTAGATTGAATTAGAAATATTAAATAACCAAGAATATTTGTCAAAAAATCAAGAGTTTAAACTTAGGCCAGAGTTTTAAGAAGTATTTACAGAGATGAAAAATTCAAATTCATTTCTTCAATAAGAAACTATCACTATCAATTAAATGAAAACATTTTATGGAGGATATAAATGTAATAGATATTAAGGATTTGAGAGGCCAGTTTTTTCATTAAATGCTTAAAAATATTTAGATGAAGTAAATTATTTATTTTTATTTTAGATTTTTATCTATAAGTTTTATAATATTGATAATTCAAAATCTATTCAACATTTTTCTGCATTAACTGAAATATTTTAATGGATAATTAAATAAATTTAAGGAGATCATCTTTTTAGTATATATTTTGGACATGATTCAAATTAAATTGCAATATTAGCTGTTTTGATTGAAGAACGACTTATTCCTCCTTTTGCCTCTTAATTGAAATTAATAATTAAAGGAGAATATGCCAATCTATATTTTTAAAATGAACTCTTAGAAACTAAAATTTGCAGATCTAAAATTAATTGTACTAGAAGATAATTAATCAAATATCTAGAATAATATATTTCTAAAGACTTGAATGACCTTTGTTAAATTTGATTATATTAATTAACAGCTTTTCCATATAAAAATGGGTATATAAATATCATTCAAGAATATTTTGTTTTAATTAAAATTAACATAATTTTATTAAATAAAAAATAACAAAAATAATAATTATAAAATGCAATACATTGATGATATGTCAAGAGTTCGCTAGTTAGCAGAATCATGGTAAAAGAAAAAATCTCTTAAAATACTTAAATCAAGACTATCAAGTGCTTAATATCCACAAAGAACTCTTTCTAGAGTACCTCATCTTATTAGAAATTATAATACTATCGAATAGAATATATTTGCAGTATCTAAATTAAATAAGACTGTTTCTGAAATATATAATTCTCCAAAAGAAGGCTAAAAATAAATAAATTAATCTTTTTCAGTTGATGAAACATTTTATGAATTTCCTTCGTAATCAAATACAAGAAAAGAAAACTAAATGGTTGTTGATAAAATTTAATAAAAGTTTTCAATTTTTAAGTCAAAGAAATAATCTGCTATAACAAATAAATATTCAGTATAACCCAAGGTATCCTAAACATTTTAAAGATAATCAAAAAGTGTTTAGAACTAAACTTAATAAACGTTAAGTGAGACAATAAATAATAATTTTCTTGTTAATTAAAGGACTGTTTTAAAAAATGGTGTTCGATATCCTTATTAATTATTGATAATGAATAATTCAAGACAAAAAATATTAAACAGTATGATTAATTCAAATGACACAACTTTAATGACAATAAGTAATGCAAGTGATTTGGAAGAATTAAAAAAAAAGGATTCCAAAATTTATCAAGAAGAAGGTATTAAATAATATAATTAGAGTAAAGACTGTTTAAAATGAAAAACGAAAATAAGAGCTATTATCAAGAAATCATATGACAAATGCTATGTACTCATTAATGGCTCTTAATAGAAGATCTCAAAGCAATGTAAAATCAAAATATTAGACATTATTACCAAAAGATTCGAGATTCTATATGATTTGATGTTATATAATTCTATATTAATTTAAAGAATTAGATAACTATTCAATTTAAAATCTTGCATTATAGTTAATATAGTTTTTCACGTACATCTTTTAATTAACTCTTTAATTCAATCTATCTATTTTTATTTTATTTTGGAGTTGCACATAATTCTCTTTCTAATCGTAAAACATCTGCAAATAAATATTAGTATTAAAGTTTTAAATCTAATTAAATTATTCAATCATATAATACCATCTTTTCTACCAACGCTTTTACTTCTATGATCTTTTCGAAATTATGGTATTTTTTTAGGTATTTCAAGTAATTTACTTTCATTTTAATTATGTTAAGGTTCAGACGATATTTAGGATTGCTTATAATTGTAAAGACAGGCCTTATTATTACAACATTTTATATCAAAAATTTATGCTTCAATCATTTTTAAGAAATGGGGATTTAAGAAAAATCTATAATCATTGTGTTTGTATTTTAATACTTTTCTGTAAGAGTTTTTATATCAAGTTTCGAAAAAGTAATATCTTTGTCATCTTCACATAATTAAAATTATCCTGAATGATCTCTGCTACATATTTATTTATTTTTCTTAATGTGATTTCCTCTCATTTAATTGTCTCTATAAAGCTATTAAACACATTAATCAAACAATTCCTTTAGATTTTTTGGGTCTTATTGTTCAATTAGTGGAGTTTTTATATTTTTAATCTCTATTGTTAGATGAGGGGCTACTTACATCAATTTAGTTGTTTAAGGAACTAATGGTTATCTCTAAGTAACACTAAATTCTTTATAAAAAAACAATTAAAAATTTAATTACATTCTTTATGTTATCTTGTACTTAATTTATAAGATTCATTTCTTTGGGTGATATTATTCAACCCTTCAGTTTTAGTTTAATTCAATAACTATTCTTGTTTCTATGTTTTGAGAACATTTGTTAATTCAATATTAGCTTCTTTTTCTTCTAATAATTATCTTTGCAATTACTACTTATATAATCTAATTACCTTCACTTAAAATTATAATGTAAGTCTTAGTTTATTGAGATATAAGCATTCGTTTCTGTAAAATTATAATTCTTTTGCAATTATTTCTTCCTCTTGTTATAATTAACAAAATACATAAGTTTCAATAGGAGCTTAAGATTTTTCTAATTGATCAATTGTTTCTTCAACTAAAGTTGTCAAAGTTTGTGATTCAATTTTTTCATCTTTAATTATTTTTGCAAGTTTAAGACAAAAATCTGTATATGTTAGCATAGAATATATTAATTAAATAAAAAAATGGGTTCCAACAACTAAAAATAAAACCAACTTCTCAATAACTATAAATTTATAGTTAATAAAACAGATCCTGCATATGGAGATATTGTTGTCTATTAATCTAATACAGATTGCTCTGAACTCATGGCAGTTATTAAATTACAATCTAATAAACCTGAGCTTTTATGTCAATAGATAAAGTAATCTTGCAAAATAAAATTCTAAGTTAAAGGCTTAAGCACCCTAATATAACCTAAATATACGATTGCTCCTAATCAAGTGTAAAAGATTTTTGCGGAACTCTTAATATTGTTCATATTGGAATTCAATATATACAAAAAAATCTATAAAAAGATTTAGATATTCGAAGAAAATTAAGAACAACGTATTATTAAACAATAAAATTTAGGTATTTTGAAGGAGAATTATGGTATCTTATAAAAACTCTTTGTGAAACATTAATCGATTTATAAAATAATAAATAGAAATATATTGATTTACACCCATAAAATATACGTATAACAGATGTTGGATAAATTAAATTATTAGAATTGAGTTGTACACCATAAAATATATCATCATTTAGAAAAGTTAAATTAGGACTTAGGGAATTAGAATATTTATCATCAGAAGAATTATAAGAATTAAAAGAACCTTAAAATAAAGTAAAATATATAAATAATTTATAGTTAAATTTAGATTCAGAGAAAATAAATATATTTATAATAGGAATTATTTGTGTTGTATGCATATCAGGTTTAGAACCTAAATACTTTTATGATGCAGAAAAATGTATTTTTTAATATGGTTTCGCTGTTACAAAATTAAAATAATATATCTAAAAGTAATAATTACAAAAATATGAGTAGATATAACTATTCTTAAGTATTTGAATAGATAATAATATAATTCCTTTCATATAACTCATTTTAGAGACCAAGCTATGCATAAGTGTTAAATATGATAAATTCTTTTGATAGTGGTACAATAGCTGATCATTTTTATGTCAAATGTTCATAATAGCCAGTGTTATTAAATACTGCAAAAACAATATCAAAGTCAGATTAAAAAACAGAAAGAAGCCCAGAATAAAATATTAATAAAATAGGAACATTTAATTCAAATTCTAATTCTACACCTTAAACTATAAAAATAGCTAATTTAGTTAGAACAAAACCCATAATTTAATAGTTTTCTTTAACACCAGAACCAAGACCTCTTATTAATAGACCTTAAGCATCATCACGTTAGAATTCTTAAAGAACATAATCAAGTAAGAGAGCAGAACAAACATAGAAACCTTCATTGCCTAATTATAGTTACTATGATCCTTACATTGATTCAGCTCTAAAGAAGAGTAAGGATTTGTTAATTTATCATAATCAGAATTCAAATTATGCAAGATAATTTAGAACAAATTCTTCATCAGTTAGCAAATAATAACCTGTTATGGCAAGTTTAAATATTCAAAATGAAGATTATGCATAAAATTATCTTAATGTTTAGCATCTTATCAAATAAGTAAATATAGAAGAAGGAAGACTAAAATAATAATTTTCAAAAAGTTTTACTTATTAATGATTTAAAATAAATATTTATAATCAAAAATCTTAATCCAATTATTTCATATCTATTCGAAGTTCTGTAGGTTTATCATCTGCACAATTATGATTTGAACCTCTATAATTATTCTAAACTAAATTTCCTCTAATATATTATAATCTTTATTAAGTGTAATTAAATCTTGTATAAGTATTTCTTTATGGAACTTCTTATTTTTGCTCTACTTTTATTTCTTCATTAGTAGATTGTTCCCGAGAATTATTTTGTGATTGAGTGGATTCAAAAGTAATTTTAGTATTATTTAGAAAAGGTGATACTGGTAGAGAACTTATTTGTGTATTTATAGAAATTGTATCATTAATAGATCGTTTAGATGTCTATTTTGGTGAAGGAATAGTGCCTAATTTGATGATTTCAGATGTTTAATTACTAGTTGATTCTTAAGAAAGTGGTGCAGCTTTGAATTTAGAATCTTATTATTATATTTCTAATTCATTATTTTATATAATTTTGTTGTTAAGTTATTCATTGTTTTATTCTTATGATGAAATATTTCTTGAAGTTAAGTAACCTTATTGTTCATTTCTTCTTTATTATACTCTGTAAGAATATAAAGAAGGTTTAGAAGTTTAATATGTACGACTAGTTAATGCTTACTGAGATTCTTTATTTATAGATTCTTAATCTTTTTAAAAAGAATTATTATCTGTTTTTGGTGGTGTTGTGTTTTATTGTAGCATTAATTATTCATTATTTTATGCTTTAGTGTTTAATTCATGGGTTTTCTTTTGTTCAAATATGCTCATTTTCTTAAAAGATTTTTATTATTCATATTGTTTAGAGTAAGTAGTAAAAGTATAGTTTTAATGATGCATTTTTTTATCAACATCAGTGATTTCTCCACTATTGACTTCAAAAGATCTTTGTTCTATACATCCCATAATTTTAGTATGTCTTCTAAACTCTTTCATGCAGTGTTATATATCATCAATTATATATTCTTTTGAAACTATTGAAAACCCTTTTACTTGTTGAAAAAATAGATTTAATGTAGAAGTTGTCTTTGGTGTCTCTTTTTTTAAGAATGTATATATACTTTTCAATTTTTCAATTCCTAATTTAAGTGGAGTTTAATTGTCTTATGCTTATCCATCACTTTATGAATCATTGTGTTTTTTATCTCTTAATTCACCATTCTTTAAACTTGATTTCTTTATTATTAAATCTTTGTTAGGAAGATCTAGTTTAATATGGAGGCATTTTTTTACTTAATCTAAAATAAGTTTCAGTCTAAAATAACTCAAGATCTGGTTATTTTGTTTTTATTGGAGATTTTAATTTGTCTTCTTCTGTTATATTTTAACTAGAAGGTTTCATATGTCCTATTTTGAGGTTTTAAATATATAAACAAACATCCTTTATTGTTTTACATTCGTCTTTGAGCAATTTAATCAGTAATTAGCATTTTTATTAAGTAATAGACATAGGATCAGATATTGATGGCAGTAATTTTTCAATGAATTCAATAAAAGCTACTTTTAATGACTATATATCGGCCATTTTAATTAATTATAATGAACAACTTCGAATAAGACTTCTATTAATTTGTTAAAGAATAATTAGCCAAAAAAAGAAAGTTAAAAGACTCTTCCCCTAATACTCCGCAAGATGAAACTGATGAAATGGAAAGTAAATCATACTGATTTTATTAAGAAAATAGATTGTTCAATTAAAATGTCAGTAAAGTGTTGCAATAAGAAAGAAAGAAAATGAGAATCAGTAAAGTTACAAGGGAGTAATTATTTGACAGAAGATTTAAAGATTTTACTAATATGGATACTTTTCTTGATATTAAATTGTTTCTCAAACATTTAAGCAATCAAAAGATTACTAAATCAGAAAAAAAGAAGAAGATAAAAACTCTAAAAAAAATTGATTCAGATAGTGACGATGATGATTTATTTGATTATGCTTAAATAGTATAAAAAAGTAAATAAATTGTTGAAAAAAGTACAATTATAAGACATTCTCCTGATATCTAAGGATATTTAATATCAGAAGATTAGATTAATACACCTAAAAATGAAATTGAAGAACTTAAAACAGAGGATGATAAATTTTATAATGTTATCGATTAACTATTTGTTGATCTTAAAACTAAATAAGAATAATTAGCATTACAAAATAAATATGAGTAGGAACGAAAAAATTGCAAAAAATCTATGTAAATGATTAAACTACCTTAAAAATAAATAGAAGAAAATATTTAAGAAAAAGAAAAAATGGATGAATTGATTGCTTAATAAGCTAAACAATTTAAAGAATAAACAGAAAAAGTTCTTACACTACTTGAAAAAACAACTAAGCAATTATATAATAATAAATAAAAAAAAGGACCACAAAGATATATTAAAAAAACAAAAAAATTAACAGAACCTATTTAATAACTGTCAGAAATTAGTGAATAAAGAACTACATTTCATTAATTTTATCCTGAAACATCTAGAAGTTCTAATAAACTTCCATAATTATCTCCAAATACTTCTAAAATCTATTCTCATAGAACATTTTTAAGTCAACCTGTTATAAGTGATTCTAGAAAAATAAGTTAAATCATAGAAAGAGAAGAACCTTAGGATAAAATAAAAAATTAATTTAAACAATTTATTTAAAAAATTGACAGGGCTAAAGCTTCTTTTGATAAATCATACTAAAATGACAAAGAGCTTTTATAAATTTAATAAAGAATTATAAAAAATATGAATAAAATTGGGGAAATACCATTAGAAAGTTTAAAAATACTAAATAAAAAAGATTAAGAGAAAAGTAATGTGAAGTTAAGTAAATTTAAAAAACTAAGACCAATGCAAATATTATGATTGTTTAAATAATATGAAATACAACTTATGAATTATTCTTTTTTAATTTTTAAAGGTCTGAATTAAATATTATTATTATATTAATCTAACGCTTGAAATTAGCTGAATAGTATTCTTCCGTCATTCATAAATTTAATTTAAATAACAAAATGATTATGAGAATACTAAGTCAATCACTAATTTATTAATATTATAGTGAAATGAGTAAATTTGTTAGAATAAGAAAGATGAGTTAAATGTAAATGAATTATTGATTTAACTAATATTTCATCCAAATTATATTGATGACTAACCTCCAGGTGGATTCTTAACTTTGACTGAAGTATGAGTCCCTAAAAAAAATAAATAAAAAAAAAAAAACCTTAATCCTATTATTATTTTTGCTATTATTGTTATCCTTTTTAAGGAACAGGATCACCTCCAAGAGTGAATTGACTAGCATTAGGATCTCTTACAACTCGTTTTTATTGAGGAGCAGGCTCATCAGAGCCCTGAATATGAATTCAAAAATACAAATGTGATGGATGAATTACCACCTGGTGCTTATGTGGTTTTAGTTGATGGCTTTGAAAGTGAATACCCTTAAATATTATTCATTAATTTAAATAATTAATGATCACATATTCACATCATATTAAATATATATACTCATCAAATATCTTAAAATGTATTTTGTTAATTCAAATAATCCCATCATTTTTCAATAATTTATATTTTTTTAAGCTGTTATAAATTATATTATGTATACTATCAATAACCATTTGCATAGAAAAACATCATCCAACATAAAAAACAATGAAGTATAAAAATACAACTATCCTAAATAACATCAAAAACATTCTAATACTCAATTAATGTAAAAATTAGAAGGTCTCTAAGTACTCAAGAAATTAGTCACAGGTCCATCTAAATCATTAAATCATAATAATTCTAAGACTCGAATACGTACAGAGGGAAATGAAAAGTAATTTAAAGTTTAAATGTCTATCTCGCCAAAAAAAGAGAAAGAAAAAGAAAAATCTGCTTCACCACCTTAAAGAAATTCTCACTCTTAAGTTAATGTTATTTCAAATCTAATAAATTAAAATTTGAATCATACTGAATACAAAAGATTAACTAGGGAATAGAGAAATTAAAGTGTTGATTTTTAAGCTTTATTATCGCAATAACAGTAAAGGAATGAAAATGGTAATTTGAAGAATAGTACTAAAAAGAAATTTAATTCTTATGGAAATTTGAATGAATAAGTTTATTTCTCATAGAGAAGTGGATTATCTGAATGCCCATCAGCTTTGCAACTTATTCAAAATACAATTGATTAAAAATTAATGGGATTAAAAGGATCTTCTTCTATGAAATAATTTCCTACTCCTCCTATAATAAAATTATAAAAACAATAATAAATAACCACAAAAGAATTCAAAGAAAAATTAAGCAATTTAAGCAGAGACTAGAGATAAAATAAAGTTGAAATTGAAGATGAATTACAAAAGACATAAAAGAAATAAAACAATATTTATATTACCAAATACGATAATCAGAAAATAAGAAATTAATAAAAAGAAGATTTATCTTAGAGGAGTAAATCAGTTGATTCTTAAACTTCAAAATCTTTATTTGATAATTTATAAAATCAATTTGAATGTGATGAAACTTAAAAATTAAATTATTATCAAACATAAGCTAATGATGAGTATAAAGGAAATTAATTAACTTAGATTAAATAAAAAAAATTAGAAAGCAAAATAGATTAATTAGTAGTTTAAGTTCAATTATTAAAAAAGAAATCTGAATAATTGGAATTATAAAATAAATTTCTCTTTGAAAATTTAACTTAATTTAAATAAGAAACAGATTGCAACACTGATGTATCAATTATATCTGATAAATTTAGGAAAGAAACATTCTCTTGAATAAATTAGATTAGATGATTGGAATGTAAAAAATGTAAGAAGAAAATTTTATTTTCTTTAAATAAATCTTTGTCAAAGGATAAGATTAATCTCGAAGAATAAAAACTGAGTAACATCAGTAATAAATAGAGGAAGAAAATTTGAAAATAAATCAGAAAATAGAATCTAAATAAAGACCTTTTGTCAAGTCTGCTTATTAAGGACTAGATTTTAATATCTGAAAAACTTATTTAATAATATAAACAATATATTCGCAGTCCATTATATTTTGATAATTTATAATGACTAAAATTAAATCATTTTTTTATAAAGCCAAATAAACCTTTTTTTTCTGGTTGTGGTTATTAAGCTTATGGTTATGATTATTATTAAGCCTAGAATAAAAAGTTAATAAATTACAGGAGGAGGAGGAGCTGGTTATTAAGTAACAGGTTGAGCATTCCCAGTTTGTCTATTATTATTATTCAATGGATATTAAGCTTATTAATTTTATTAGTTATTAGTTATTTTAAGTTTAAGGTTAAGGTTATCTCTACTAAGGTTATGTTGGGATTGGTTATTGTCTAGTTGAATCAGGTAATTAAGTTGTAGTTTTACTTACAACAGGGTTATTTGGCCTTTAAGGAGGTAGTTCTTAAACTTTACCTACATCAGTTTTTTAGACTGATATTTAAGGATTATTTATCTATAATTTATTAGTTTAATTATTATTTATTTAAACTTATTATTATTATTATTATTATTATTATTATTATTACTATAATATATTTTATAGATTATACTTATGGTTTAGGCTATTAAGTAACAATATCAGTTGATTATTATTTTTATTTTTAGATAAATTATTAATCTTCTTATTCTTCAGAAACAGATAAAATATATTCTGAAAGGCTAATTAATAATAAATGTTAATATATACTCAGGATCTCTTTTAATGATTTTTTAAGCATTTTTGAATGTTTCAATTTCTCTATTGAGTTTTTTTCTTTCATCAACAACATTTTAATCTTCAGTTAGTATAGAGATGATGCTTTGATTTTCCATTAAGTTTGACTACAATTATCTTAACATTTAATTCTATATTATGAAAAAATAAATTACTTAACATCCTTTGACTAAAAAGTATCCAATAAGTTTTGGAATGTTGTCTCTAGTGGCTCTAACAACTAATTTGAAATAATGTTCTATTTTAGTTCTTAATTCTAGAACCATAGGATTTCCTTTTTGTTGGTCTGCCTTAGATTCTTTACCAAATTTAATAAAAGGTTTGCCACTTAGATAATTGAAATCATTAGTGAATATATAGTTTTGTTCAGCATCAAGGATATCAGTAATGGAATTATATGCATTTTTTTTGCATTCATGAATGACATCCATAATTTATTAAGAGAGCATTTTATAAACAGAGGGTAATCTAATATATAGAATAAGAAATACTATTATAATTAACTTTCTAAAATAATGGTAGCATATTATTCTAGTATTTAAAAGGCTTATTCCAGAGTTTCATAAGCAGGTGAATATAATTTTTTTAATTCTGGATTCAAAAGTGCATAAAATGCATCAACAGGTAAAAAGCCTGGTATAGATTATGCTTAATATTTTTAAATGACTTAAAGAATATCATCATCCTTAAATTTCTTAAGAGCACAATAATCTAATTGACTATAATCATCATATAAATCTTTGAAAAGTAATTTAATTGATGATCCAGCTGGTACTTGTAATGATTTGTAATTAACTCTTTGTTTTTCATATTATCCTGATATAGAATTTCTAAAACGAACAGAGAATTCATGTATAAGTTACCAAATGAAATGTAATTTATCCTATAATAATGTTATATAATAAAATTACAGAATCCTCAACAGGCAACCCTGGTCCTAGAACATCAAGACGACTCTAGACTTTAGAAATTCTCTAATTGATTTCTTACATTAATGTAGGTAAGAAACTTCTAATTCTTCGATAGAGAATTCTAGTTAATTTACCTGTAAGGACTTAAGTACCAAATATATCTCCAGGAATGGAAGAATAAATAGGATGATTAGCAAAGAAATTCTTTTCTCTTTGGACAGCTTAAACAATTGGAATATTATCTTTAATTTCTTATTGCGATCTCAATTTAACTCCAACATATCCATATTTAAGAGGTACTTCTTCTCCTTTTAGCATTTTGATAGCATTAGTTCCCTAATCCATAATATCAATTTTAGTTAAAACTCCAACAGTTCTAATACCATCAGGATCTAATTTCTTAGCCAATAATAATGCATCTGATGTTGTCATATCAGCATTGGCTGCAACAACACACAAAATAATAGCTGAAGGATCTTCACAATATCTCTTAGCCATATTAGTTGTTATTTATTCAATATCTTTTGGTTAATCCATTATAGGTATTCTTGTTATCCCAGGTAAGTCTATAATTTTACATATATTCTTATATCTTTACCAACAAGAGTTAAATCTGGACAATTTGGCCCTGTTACTGCTAATATTATTGGTTTGTCAATAATATTTTTACTTGTTCCACATACCTTATCTGTTAATTATTCTATATTCTTTCTTACCTCATCAAAATTTGTAAATTTCTTTCCTTTCATTTCTTCTACAAATTCTGCTGTTGGTTATGTACATACATTTTTAGGACAGTAAGATAAACGTAATTCCAATGGTCTTCTTGTGACAACTCCCTATTTATCATATTTAAGTTTTACCGATCCTCTTGGTAAAAAATCTATTCCTACAATATGTTCCAATAATGATGATTTTCCTGCTGATTATATACCTAAAACAACTATTCGAGGCAATTTTATATAATCATTCAATCCAATATCACGTAATTAATCAACTAATGTAATTACTTTTCTTAAATTTCCCAACAAACTTGTTTACGACTCTTGTGACATTAATAAATAATTATAATTTTTTTATAAAACTTTTAATTCCATATTCTCAATATATTTTAACTTCCTTTACTATTCTCTCATTTATGCAACTGTTAATAATAGCATTTTCTTTATTATTTCTTACTATCTAATCATATTTAATAGTCTTACTTAAACTCTATTAAAATAATTTCTAATTTCCTTTCCTTTTTATTTTTCTCTATAATTGATATATTTTCATTAAATTGATGAAGTAACTTTACAAGTTAAAAAACAGACTTTTTTTAAGAAAACAGCATCCTCTTTTTAATTTCAAAAATGTTTCAATTTTTATTTTTTTCCTTTTAATTACCAATATCAATTTATTTATCACTAAAAATGACAAACCTATAAGATTCTTATTCTTTTAAGGAATTTTATTCTTCAATGATTTCAAGATTTATCAAATTTCAATGATGAATTTTAATTAATATTTATTTACCATAACTAAATCACTAATTGTTAAAGTTAAATTTTAAAGATATTTTGATCGATATTATGAATCGTAGAAATATATTTTTTCTATTATTATACTAATATAATTATAATTTAAGGTAGTTATGAAATAAAATTATTTTAGAGAGTTACAAATTTTACAAATAATTTGGGCTTAATTGAGCAGATAAAATTATCTTTAAGAAATTATCTAAATCTATATTTATAAATACAATGCAAGCTTGATTAACTTGAATAGGATATATATTAGTAAAATTTTATGAAGTTTTATTATCTAGAAAATTAAATACAAAAAATTCCTTTATCCTAATAAACTTTGTTCAAATTTATACTACATTTTTTTATATTCTATCATGATGAAGAGTGATAATTTTAATTTTTAATCAACACACAACAATAATCATTTTGCTTACACTAATTTATTTAATTTGATGACTTTATAAATTATATATTTTTTTATAAATCTTACATTCTTAATTCTTCTCTAAATTTATCAAATAGCTAAAATTAGAGAAATTTTATTATGTGTATAAAAAATGTATTCTTATTCTTTATTTATTTTATTTAATTTGTAACCTCCTTCCATAAATATTTTTATCTTATTTCTTCTGCTTTTAATTATAATTTATATAAATGATCTAATTTAACAGGAATTACTTAAGCTTCGCCTCTATAAACAATGATATTTAATAAAAATATCAACATAATATTCCTGATGATGAAGTTCCAAAATAATGCATATAAAAATATCAATTTACTGATCTAATTGATATTAAGTATGGTTACTAAGATAATAAGTCATTTATTTTCGAAATTAAGAAAAATTTTCCGAAATAACCTGATTTTTTAATTGGGGTTGACTTAATTTATTTAATTGATATAAGTCTATCATTAAATGATGAAACATTAGAAAAAATCAAATGTGCTTTAAAATGCTTAGTTAATTATTTAAGTGATAGAGACAGATTATGCATAATTCTTTATAATAATAAAGCTGATTAACTATTTCCATTAATTCCACTTAATCAACAAAATAAATAGATAATTTTTGAAAAAATCGAATAGATAACAAATAAAAAAGGTCATCCAAGTATTTTGAGTGCCCTTTTGGTTGCTAACTTATGCTTGAAATTAAGATAATTTAAAAATTAAATTACTTCTATTAATATAATTAGTTAAGAGTATGATATAGGAAGATATTGCTCTGAATTTGAATAATTGTTTTAAATTGAAAAATCGTTTAAATTGAAATGTTTTCTTTTGATTTAGAATAATTTATTTTAGTCATCTTAGATAAATCAGAGAGAAAATTTAAAAATTGGAAAACATTAAATAATAAAAAATGTGGATGATTTATCTTCTTATTTATGTTTTGAAGCAGCTAAACTCTAATAAACAGTTATAACTAATTTATTAATTATAGTAAAATCATAGAAAAAAAATTAAATTTAAATATCTGAATGTGAAGGTGGAAAATACCATTATATTAATTCTTATGAAATATAGATCAAAAAGAAATTAGTATCTATTGGATATAATAAAACTCATCTGGTGAGTGTAAGGAATAATAAAGAGTTTGAAGCAGGTTAAATTTGTGATGTTGAAGTATCTTTTTAATAGTTAAATACAAATTATGAATAAAAATACACTATTCCAATTTATTTTTTAAATTAGATGAGTGGTATCATAGATGAAGCTGTTATAGTTCAAAAATATAAATTAAAGTCAAGAAGTTAAATGAAGGAAGCATTATCATACTATGATCCATATAGTATAAAAAGTTGTACTGAGATTCTCAAGTTATTTTAATCTGAAGTAGCTAATCTTCCTGATTGTGTAAAATAATAGTTACGGAGTGAAACTTAATAATTTGAGATTGCTATATAAAAATATATTTAAGAACCTTAGAAATAAATTGAAAATCCATTTAACTAAATTGATTAAGTTTAAAAGAGATAGCAATACTAATTATATCAAGAGCTTTGATTAGTTTGATGATTAAAATTTTTGGTTGTTATTATAAAATATGAAATATCTTTTCTCTACATATAAAGGTAATAAAAAATAATAAATTATAAAAAAGCTAACAAAAATTATGTTTATTATATTATATGAGTCTTAATAAATCCTTATTAATTCTAATTATACAATAATAGGTTGTTGATAAGTCTTGATAACTCAAAATAAAATTAAAAAAATATACAGAAATAAATTTATCATAAAATATTATCAAACAATGTCAGCTTCTAAATTGATGTACTCCTCTCCTGGACCTAAGAGTTAATCTGCTGTTTCATATGGTGGTGATAGAGATAGGGCACTTTCTCCAAGCAGAGCAAAGATATCCTAATTAACAGAAAAGCTTTCTAATCTTTAACATTCTATTAATGAAGACTAAGCAGTATATTCTTATATTTATCATTTTTATATAGTTTAAGAAAGAAACATTTGAGTAGAAAGTCAAGATTTTAGAGGATAAAGTTACTAAACAATAATAGAGCGATGAATCTAAATTCAAGTTACTGAAGGAATAAATATCAAAAGTTGAAGAGGGAGCATAAAATGAAAAAATAATTAGAGAGGTATATTTATTATAAAAAATCAATAGAGTGGTGATGAAAAATTAAGAACAAAAGATTTAAAGGGTTTGGAAGGTTATTTGAACAAAGAATTATAAGTAGAGAAAGTGAATAGAAAAGATTATGAATAAAAGATCATAAAAAATACTGACGATAGAGTTTATAGTTTAAGATTGGATTTGGCTAGATAAAAAAAGTATAGAGAAGAAACAGAAGAAAAGAATGCTTAAGAAATTGGAGATAGAGTTCTATAACTATAAGAAGAAGTAGAAGAAGAAAGAAGATAAAGGTATATCTATTAATTAATATAACTTAGAGAAGAATAAAACTAATAAACTATCAAAAGATTAGGAGATTCAATATTAAAATTATAAGAAATCCTAACAACTGAGAAGAAATAAAGAGAAGTTGCTTAAGCTTAGATGTTTAGAATGTTAGATGAAATGAATTCATATTTGAATGGTGAATTAAATGCTGAAAAAAATGAGAGAGAAGCTACTGAAGAAACTATTATTAATCTAATTGATTAAACATGTAATAGAGTAGAGAATTCATTAAGAAAATGAACTATATAATAAAGTAAAAACAAAATATTTATTTTTTTAAATAAATAATCAAAAGGGTTGTCTGAATGGAAGAGGAAAACAACTAAAGAGACAGTTTCAATAATGAACTCATTTCTACAAGATCTCCTAAATCTAAAAAAATCAAAAAAATGGATTCTCTTTCACCTAAAAAAAATATTGGACATTGGACCAAAGATGAACATGAAAAATATCTTTAATTTTTGGAAGATAATTCTTATATGAAGAAAAACAATAAAATTTTTAAACCTATGTCAGAAATCATTGGAACTCGTTCTCCAAGTTAATGCAGGTACTTTGTAAAAATAATTAGATCTCATCATTAAAAATTCAATCCTTAATCCCCTCAAATTTAGAGAAAATCAAGCAAAATAATTAACAATTCTAACTAAGGAACACCAGCAACAATTTAATATGAAGAAACTAATTAGAACTTAGAGGATGAAATGTAAAATAGTAATAGAATCAAACTCATGTTTTTTGAGGAAGACGACATTGTTCAACCAACTTTTAATTTAGATGATTTATGATCATTTATAAATTATTAGCTATTTTTAAATAAAAATAGTTCATACTAATTATCTAAATTAATAGTAGTCATTTTTTATTGAATTTATAGATGAATCATCATCATAATTCAAAGTGAAACTAAGAAATTCGAATAAGTGAAACAAAAAGTTAATTTAGATAATCTAATTCTTAGTTACCTTATAATTATTAAATTAAAATGATAAATAAGAAAAATAATATTAAAAATAAAAATATAGATAAATCTTTTTTGTATAAAAATATAGTATATTTTTTAGGTATAAAAATGTTTGAGAATAGAGTTTATGTTGTAGATAATTAAGTTATTAAATTATTAAATAATAATTATATCACTATTATCTAGAAAGCGATTTAACTTGTATAGCTTATATCAGATCAAGAGTACCTTTATATTACTTATTTGGAATATTATAGATAGTAGGTAATTATGCATTTAATGGTTCATCAATAATTTGACTCTGAAAAGAATTCATTCGAGAACTAAATTAAATAAATAATTTTACACTTTTCTTTTCATTTAATATGAAGGTATTTTCTTGAAACTATAAGTTTATTCATTCTTAAAGAAAAGTGTAGGTTATTGAATAGGTGTTTCTGATTATTATTTAGGTTTACTTTTAACCATTAAAGGAGTTGAATCTCTTCTAGAAGTAACTTTTAATCTAGGATTTCTGGTAACTATAATATCTTATTCTGCATCAGAATCAGATCCAGATTCTTTATCATCAATTCCATCTTTTTTTATTAATTTAATGGCTTAATTAATTTCTTAAGCATCATATAAATGAGGATCAGATTAATATTCATCATATTTGAAAAGAGCATTTAAAATATTTAGAGCCAATAGTTGAAACTCTTCTTTTTCGAAAGGTTTCTTTGATACTCCATATAAAGATGTTTCAATTGTCATTGAATTAGCAATTTAAAACTTTTTCCACATAGCAACTCTAGCAGTACTCACTCTATCTGGTGTAACACTAAATGAACAATTCTAATATTTAATAAAAATAAATTACATTATAACTAAAAAGATCACATCCTTATTGTAATAATCTGCTAAATTATTTAACTCTCATATAATCTGAAATATGTTTAATTTGAGTAGCACAACCATATAGAAATTAACATAATTTTTTAGAATGTCCATGTAAATCAATAAGAAATGCTACTTTATACTTTTTGATATGTTTGACTACATTATAAATTTCTGGCTCAGTAGTTTAATTAGGCATATCCCATTTTCTATGGATAAAGATTATAATTGGTTTTACCTATTCAAATCGATTCCATTAAAATTACACCTAGAATTACCTAGAAACACACCATCCGGATTTAACATAGGAAATATTACACATCTATATTTATTTTAAACTTAATGACCACAATCTAATAATTTAATTATCTCTTCACAAATATGTGAACCAACAGACTCACTTGGATGTTATCGTGCCAATATGATCACTACTTCAGAAGCTAAAAATTACAATATAAAAATATACTTTACTTTTATGTTTAGTTTTTAATTTAAATATTGGTAATCCCAAAGAAGTGCTACATAATACCTTATGTTTTAGACTTGAATGATAAACTAGATGATATAAATTACTGACTGTGTATGGTAAAGTCAATGCAAAGTACACTATGCTTTTATTTTAGGTAAAATTATAATTAAATTGTAAAGTATGTAATGGAAAATTCTGCTACAAATTTGCAATAGAAGAATCCGAAGAATGATAAAATGGATGATTGATATTTGTTCTGTAATAATACAATTCTTTAGTAGTCTCACAATTCCATTTATTATTATCATATACTCGAATGTGGTTGTATTCTTTCAATAGGGATTTGCCTCTACGATTGTTCAGAATTCGAAATGTCAATTATTAAGGCTATTTTACCATTATCCCAAAATAAAACCATTGTGTACATCCATTTGTATTAGTGTCTCCATTTAACAATATATTCAATTCATTGCCTTCTTATTACACAGCCATTATGTTTGAATTCTCAAAAGATCCATAAACTATTATTTCTGATGATTCATAGAACGGTTAAGGTTCATGTTTGAAATTGCGTTGTCTATATTATTCAATTAATTCCTTCTTGCTATCATTATTTATTGTTGGTTGTTTGAGTTTCTTTTCAAACAATTATGTAAAGTCTAAATATTGATTGCCTAGATCTTTATTTGTCTTCAGCAATTTTTTCATTTATACATTCATAATTATATTAACAAAATACTTAAATATATTATTCATCCAAATTTAATTATATAATATCATTATCTATTTCAAATTGCCCACTACTCTTACTTTTTCAAATCTTACTTTGAGTAATAAACTTAAATATCTACATAAATATATAATAATTTTGATAAAAAATAATTATAAACCTAATGATTAGATACTTATATTAAAGAATTAAAAAATAACTAAACATATATGATCTAAATCTTATTTAAAATAATAATAATTATTATATAAAATAAATTTTATTATTCATTATTTCTTAATAAATTCATACTTCTATTCAAAATTATTCAATTTATTTTTTTGTACTTTGTACTTCTAAATTTATTCTTCAGGTCTTCTGACAAAACAATAATCATATGATTTTATGTGAAAAATTGCTGAAAGACTGGATCATAATAAATCTAAATCAATTTGAGGAAGCAGTAAAGGTTTCCTCTGATTGTGAAATCTATTTCCATTCAATTAATCATTTCTATTTCTAATTTATATTAATACATATAAGAAATCTAATACAAAAAAAAGATAAAAAAAATATTAATTAATATCTTATTCATAGCTTTCCATTATTATTATTGTTTAAGAATAAAAATGAATATGGAATAGAAAAGACATGACTTAATTAGAAATTGAGGCAATTATATAAATAGAAACATATAATAATATATAAGTACGACTTTTTATTTAAATATTTTTAAAAAATACATATTTATGAAAGGAGCCAAACAATAAAAGAAATAGTCAATTTGGGATCAAGTTAAAAATGAAGAAAAAGATTTCTATTTCAATTACTTGTCTAAAAAATAAAGAAATCTCTAAAAGAAACTAAAAGACATAGCTGATTTAGAAGAAATATCAAAGACAAAGGATTTGAAACCAGAATAAGTTCAAAAGATATAAAGCAAAGAAGAAAATAATGAAAAATTAAAGGAATTAGAAGTCTAGCTAACAAATTGGCTATAAGCAAAGAAAGAAGCAGAACAAAGTGGAACCCTTATTACTTAAGAAGCATTCATCCTCATTTTAGAACATTTATCTGAAAATCAAGACACTGTTTCTCTTTTATCTTAAGATCATAATTCGATTTATGAACTTGCTAAACTACTTTAAAATAAAGTGAATGGACAATTGAAAAAGAAAGATTAATCATGGAAGGGTTTGAATGTAAATAATTAAAATTTTAATTTAGTTGAAACATTAAGTGCAATCAGAACCATAACAATAAGAAATTTAAGAAATTTAAACATAACAACAAGAAGCACCATAGGTTTAAGAAATTATTGAAACATAATAAGAATAGCCCTAATAACATGAATAATATGTATTAATTAAATCTAGTCCAAAAAAATCATTCTAAGAAGAAACTAGAACTTAAGTTCATCAAACATAAGAATAATAACCTCTTTAACATTCAAATGATACTTAATAGTAAGAAATTTCCAATTTAGAATCAAATACAAATCAACCATAAGAATCCCCATAAGAACCTGATAATAAAGATAAATAAGATACAAAAGATAATTAAGATTAAACTCATTAAACAAGGGAACATAGATAACATTAATAATATGATAATTAAAGAAAAGGCTATAAAAAGAATTATCATCAAGATAAAAATTATGATAGAAGAAACAATGGAGAAGATTATAAAAATAGACGTTATAGAGGAAATAGACAACATCATAATAGAGATAGATAATAAAAGGAAGAATGGTAAGAAAAGAAGGAAGTTGTAGAATAATAATAAGATAATGAACCTTAAAATGAAAACAGTTCAGATGAAGAATATATTACCATTGAACGCAAGTTTATTATATTTCTATATATTTAGATAAAAAAAGCCTTAATAGAAATCTTAAAGAGGTGGAAATAGAAACAGATAATAGAGGTAAGGAGACACTTAATAGAATGTTAATACAGAGTAATGAGATTATTTAATAATAATATATACAATATAAAACAACATCATAGCTATTTTATCAAATTTTCTCTTTATTATTAAATCCAACTAATCATTTTACTATATTCTGTATAAAAGATATTCATTATCTCTTAAACTTTTTATTAATGAAGTTATAAATATTTTAAAGGGTTAACCTCATTTGGCCAACTCTTTTCATATATTATTTTTTTGGCTTCCTTAAAATAAGTATTTAAATATTAATTTTTTTCACTAAAGGTTTTTTTTAAACTTGATTCAAAAGAAGTCGATTAAAATAATTATTAGATTATTATTAAAGATATTGAAATTAATTATTATTATTATTCCATTTAAATCTATTCATGTTAGAATAACTTAGTGTTTAGATCTATGTAATCCCTTTTTTCTAGTTATTCTAATTTTTATTAAAGATTTTATATTTCTATTCTATTTTAATCCAAAATCTTTTATTATTATTCCTTTTGTTAATTTAACTATACTAATTCATTCTGTAATTCATCTTTAGTAGTATTTAACTTTATAATTTTTTAATTCACACTTAAATTTTAATTGGTCTAAATTATTTCTAGATAGTTTTTTTATTCTTTTACATTATTTACAATCTATAATTTTAAATCCTCAATATTTTCATAATCTTCTTTACTAATATTTAATAATTTCATTAATTCTTATATAAAATTATCTATATGTTCATCATCTCTTTATTAAGAAGATTTTTGTTAATAATCTTCTTCTAATTTATCACTTTAATAATCAATAAATAGACTTTTCTCAATTTTTTAAGATTTTGTTTCAATTTTTTGATTAAATTTCATTTTACATTCTTGTATATTAAAGGAGATTATTTAAAACATCTCCTTAGTTAGATTCTTCAAATCATTAAAGTCTTATCTTAATTGATTATAATTTTCTTGATATTTTTTCTTAAATATATAAAGTTTGTTTTTTTTTATTTCTTAAATTTATTGATATCTTTTATGAATATCAAAAGATTAATTCATTTAAGAATTTGTTGCAGAATCTATAATTTTTTAATTCTTACAAATATTGAATTCTTTTTCTAATTAAATATTTAATTGAAAAAGTTCATCATCTTTATCTATTTTTGATTATTGAATAATAAATACATCTATAAACTTTTTCAATTTCAGATATTTATTGTTTAATTTCACTATACGTTCCATAGCATTAACTTAAATCATTTGTACAAAGAGAGATCTAAGATTGATTTTAAATTCTTTCTTAAGCTTGTGCTAATAAATTATTCAACCCTTAAAAAAGGAATTCAATTTTATTTGGAGTAAATTGTTCTTAACCTTCTGAAAAATTTTGAATATTTTTTTGAAATTAATCTTAATTTTCCTTTGTTGCGTTTTTTTTTCCAGATACTTTCCATATTTAAAATTTATACTCAAATTAAATTCAGGTAAGTTTGTCTAATTTTTCTATTCTTTTTTAAAGTGTGGTGATGATTAAACATCTTCCATCTCCTTTTCAATTTTTAAATCTTCTTATTTTGGAGGTGTTTGATATAAATATATTTTCTATTTAGAAGTAGAATCTTTAGATTATTCCAGAAATTCTGTTTAATTTTCAATTTCCATCCCAACTTTACCATCAAAGGAAGAATTTTATTACATAATTTATAATATAATACAGATTATGTAATAATAAAAAAACCAATAACAAATAAAAAACAAAAAATAAATCATTGGGCTTTCATTCTTCTATCTTTTATATTACTTAATAATTATTTGAATTGTAATAGAGTTTCATCATAAATTTCCTTTAATTAGTTTTATTAATTTATGTAGAGTTCATTTATTTTATTAATTTCTTATAATTTTTAATTCTCTTTTTATTAGCATAATAAATTAAATTTATTTAATTTTTCCATCGTTTTATTAATTTAAATTTGTTCAGAGTTTTCCGATATAATGTATTATCGAAATATTTATAGACCTAAAAAACTAAAAAGTATAGATTATTATTATAAATTAAAACATCCTTCTAAATGCTATTTAGTTATATTTTCATGTTCCAAAGTTAATTAATTTGTGAATTCATCTTATTTTCTGGAAATATATTTGTTTAAACTTTATATTTCAACTTTTAATTGAGTAATTTAGTCTGCTTTATCGTAAATTTAAGATGATAATTGAAAATTCTTTGTTTCCTATTCTTAAAGTTTTTTTAAAGTCTCATTTAGAATATCGCAAGAATTATTTTATATTAATTACTCTTTTAATTATTTTTTCTCACTTTCTAAATTTGTAATAATCATTTCTTATCTTTATATTACTTACTCTTAATTTTTAATTTAATTCTCAAAATCTTTCATAACAGCTTTTTTTATCTAAGTTACTTATAAATTTAGCTCCTCTACCATTGATATTTTTTAAAATGCTTAATTACCATTTTAAGAAACTTAATCTTAATTTTATTCGAATCTTTTCAATAAAGAGTAAACTTTTTAATCATCAAATTAATATAATTAAATTTTCTTTTACAATTCTTCATTTTGCTTGTTTATTTCTGATAAATTATATGATAATGTCTGTATTTTCATTAAATTAGATTAATTTTAATTAGCAATGATTTCTTTTAGTTTTTCTTTAAATTCTGTTTGTAATATTTATATTTTTTTTCTTAATTCTTAATTTTAAAAATTTATCATTTATTAAAGAGTTGAGAACTATTCTTTCATTCCTAAGTAAACTGTTTGTAATTTTTAAGTAATTTTTTGTTTGATTTTCTAATTAATTTAGAAAGCTAAGTATTTTTAAAATTAAAATTAAAGTTGTTTGACCTCTTGTTAATTGAATTATTTTTAAGTTAATTTAAGACTTTTAATATCTTACTTTAATATTTGATGTTCTTTTTATAATTCATTTGTATTTTTTCTTAAAATACAAAATTGTTACTTAACCTTTTGCTCTTTTGAAGAATTGATAAAATATCCTGAAGAAAATTCATTTTCAGGTGAATCACTAAATTATTATTAATTTTGCGGTTAATCAAATTCTTATTATTATGAACTTTCTTAATTTGCTTTAATATTACCTAAAATAATTTTTTTAGGTTACCCTTTATTAAAAGAATTTCATCGATTTATTTTTAGCTTGTATTTTCTCTTTCATATTTTTCAACACCCACATTTGAAATATCAAACTGTTTTTAACTTTTATATGAATTCTCTAAATGAATATTCTCTTAATTATAATTAAATTTAGCAGGAGAATCAAAAGGATTAACACTGGTCTCTTTAGAATACCCTGAACATTTTGCCTCTTTTAATGATTCATCAATAATGCGCTTTAATTTCTAAAAATTATTGTTTGAGTCTAAGTTCTAAAATATTGAATAATTATTTTACTTTGATTTATGCAATCTGATTGCATAAATTTTAAGCAACTTATAAATGATTAAGCAACCATTTGATCAATTCTTCTTTTTCTCTAACCAATTAATGTAATTCTGGGAAATCACGCTTCTATGTTGTATCTTAATAGTCATTTTATTCAGATATTGGTGAACATTCTACTTTTTATTACTTATCTAAACCTAAATAATATTAAATACCTCTTTAATTATCCATTTTTAATTATATTTTGTTTAAGGATAATTAAGTGCTTTTATATGATTTATTAATATTATATAGTATAATCAAGAGATTTAATTAAATGAAAACATTAATTTATTAGATAAATGAAAATTTGTAAATAAATTTATTGAATACTAATAATTTAGATACTTTTAAATTTTTACAAGAAAGATGAACTATCATTTTTAATTATCATATTTATTTTAATTAAATTTTAAAACAATTTGAGAGAAAGGAATGAACTATATATTATTCCTACACTATTACAATTTAATGAAAACTAAACTATGAAAATATATAATAAATTAATATTTTTAATTCATCTTAATCTTGATATCTCTCAAATATTATTAGTATATCTTAGTTTATTATAAATTTAATTATTGAATATCTATTATTTTTAGATTATGTATATTAACAGTTTATAAATTATTTATAAATTTACTTTATTTTTTAAATACATGTAGTTTACTTCTAGTAAGGAAAGTTAATATCTGTTTACATTGTATGAAATGTGTAGAAGAAATATTATAAATTAATCATAAAAAGGAGAACTAAAAGGTAACTTTTTCCTATTGATTTAACAGATTTGCTAATTTAAGGTGACAAAAAAACTTAAGAAATTCTATAGATTTATCAGAAAAATGCAAATAAATCAGAATTAGAGAAAGGCATCCTCGAATTATTAGGTAAGCATTTCAAATATACTATCTAGATCAATCTGATGAATCTTATTCAATTTACAGTATACCTTCTTAATATAAATCTAGAAGACCAAAGCCTGTGAAAGTTTAATCACTTGAAAAAAATTGGTATTAAAAATAAATATTAAAGGGCTTGCAAATCTTAAGATTTTCTTAAATCAAAACCAAACATGCAGGAAGAGTTGAATAAACTTAATAAAGCTATAAAGGAACGATATTCTTTCAATCATCTCGAAAAACAATACCAATAAAAAAATTAAGGCAAAAGATTATCTGATAATTTCTATATAGAATCAGTTAACACAGGTTTTTGATAAATCATTATATTTAATTTCTTTCGTTTCCAAAGTGTCTAGAATATAATTTTTATAAGTCAATATTTGTAGCAATGTTTATTATTTATTCTGTAATTTCAACAATTACTTATTTTAAGTTTTTCCATAAATTAGTTTTTCCTTTAGTTTAGGTTTCATTTCATTTTTTATATCCATTTACTGTTACTTTATTTTTTCTAATTATTATTAAATCTTGAGTAATTATTATTGTTTTGAATAAAGTTAAGCTCTTAGATTTGTTATATATTCTGATTGTCTTAAACAATTTTCACATAATTTGTTCATAAGTAAACAATTATTATCAAAGTATATATCATTTATAAATAAAATTACTCCCTAATCAGTATTTAATAGTTAAAATTTTATTGCCTATTTTATTAATAATCAAATTAATACTTAGATTTTCATTGAAGTAGATAGTTCTAAAATAGGTTTATTCTTATGACCTTACAAATTATTTTAATAATTATGTGAAAAAAATTTATTAATATATGCTTTTTATAATTTTCTTTAAGGAACTTTAGAGTTTTAATTATTCAATAATATTCCATAATTGACTAGTGTTTTAATTAATATTATTTAATTGGGTTAGTCTTAAAATTTCGAGTAATATTGTTAGAAATTATATAAATCTAATATAAGTATTCAAATTCATAAATTGATGTAAAAATTAGCATTAGGAGATTTTACTTAATGTAACGAGTCTTGCTTAAAAAGATTTTATGAGTTTGGTAATTTAATTCCATAAAAATTTTATTTTAATAAAGAGGAAGTTATTCTACTTAGTTTTTTTTTTTTTTTGATGATATTGTAAAATTGGAGCATAGTTAATTTTTTAATTTAAACTTTTTAATTGATTAAAATTCTATTGATTTTAAATGTAATATCGAAAATGTTAGAACTTCATACCAACTAGTAAAATTTAATCATTAATAAATTATTTTATAAATTTAGGAAGTTGCAATTAAAAGGCTCTTTTTGCCTTATAGATTGTTAATTTTAAGATTATTCTTTTAAGGCTATAGATACTTAAATTCTTTTGACTTCTGATTTTCATTTTATTATATCTGGAGTCTTGGAATAGTTTGCAATGAGTCAAAAAATACAGACAAGTCAAAATCACTTATAAATTTGATAATGTTTATATAGAAAAAGATTGATAAAACATTAAAGTTATCCTTTGGGCAGAGAAATTTTGAATTTTAACTAATTAATATGAGATCATGATCAAAAATCAAAATATTAAAAGATTAAATGAATCTCGTTAATTAGTAACCTCAATTTATATAAAATTTATACCTAATTCAGAGAAGAATATAAGAAATATTTAGGGATAAACATTAAAATTCATTTCATTTTGCATCTTTAATAAGTTGATATTGCTATGATCTTTAAGGGGAATATGGAAAAATAAAACTAATTCTCTTCATTAAATAATTAAATTTGGTATGTTTGAATATCATTTTTTGTCAAAAAATTTTCTAGTATTAAATATAATTATGTTATATATCTTCTTATTCTCTTTTTGTCTTGCTGATTAAGAATAGTTCTAATAATGGAAATTGACTACTACGGAAAGTATGTTTACATTAAATATAACTCTTAACCTTTCTCATATTGATAATGAAATGCAATTACGCTTATATTTATCACCATAATCTAATACAACAAAGTCATTGCTAATTTTATGTAATTCCAAACCAAATATTACTTTGTTTAATATTCATTCAATCAAAACGTACTATAAGAAATAAAAGATAGATTAGCATGCATTTATGATATAAATTCATATTATCAAAATTCAACGTAAGTCATTACTTTAGATAATAATCCTACATCCAAAGAAATTAGGGAATTATTTTCAATCTACTATCTCTATTCAAACAATCCATATATAGGGATAGTGTCATAAGGAAATGAAAATGAATTAATTCTTGAATTGAAACAAATGCAAAAAAATTAATGCGCAAAGTAGGAAAAATATTTAAAATTAGAAATTGTTAAAACAATGGTAAATGTTTAAATGGATTTTGTGAATGTCCAATTTCCTTCATAGGAGTTGATTGTAGTATATAGCTTAAGGATATAGAAAATTAAATCATTTTAGAACCAAGATAATTATATTTTTTTCATATTAAATCTTTCAATATCTCTAAATTTGAACGGTAGTTAGAAAGCTTTGTTGATATCAAATATACATGTTAGCATCAATACTAAATTAATTTTTCAGGGGTATAAATTTCAACTAATCTAATTATTTTGAATCAAACTTTTATATAATCCTGCTTAATGAAAACTATTGAAATACAAGAATAACTTTCTATTAAGTTATAGTCTTATATTATTTTTGAATTAACTTCACCAAATTCAGTAAAGATTTTAACTATAGAGAAACATTATATTTTCTAAAATTTAATTGTTGCTTTTATTGCTTTACTTATAATAGCTTTGTTTAGTATGTTTTATGTATTTTATCATCATAAAAATCCAAAAGATTTAAAGGCTTTAAGAGTTGTCCCAATTATCAAATTTTCTCTAGCTATTGAATCGATAGAATAATCAGATATTGAGTGTGCTTTATGTATGAAAGAATTTTAAATAAATTAATCTGTCAGAATAACTTATTGTAATCATCTTTACCATGATTTTTGTTTTAAAATGTGGTGGACAAATAACAAAGTAAAATTATAGATTATAATTTTTTAGAGTTGTCCTCGTTGTAGATCTCCTTTAGATTTGGAGACAATGAGAAAAAATTAAAAAACAGATATCATATAATAATCAACATTTTCAAATATATAGAGCAATAGAAAAAAAAATTTAGTTACATTTGTAGATACTGGTTCAGCCATTAGACATATGCCTATGCAATAAAAATTAGAATTGTAAATTAAATGAATAATTACTGAAATTTGTATCCATATAATATTTTTTGTATTAAATATAAAAATGTTCATTTTAATATTTCTAAGTTGTATTGAAATCGGTATCAACCAAAAAATAGAATAAAATTATTAGAGAGTAATTGGGATATAAGTTTTCTAAATAAAGAATTTAACTTAAAATGGTTTATCTGAAAAATCAAAAATTACAATAACTCTTAAACATAATGATGGAGAATTACCTATACTCTTATTGTGTAATAATAAACCAAACGCTAATATGTCATTAGACTATGATTCAATCTCAAAGTATAATAATTTATAAGTTTTAGAGAATAATGTTAATATGATGTAAATGCTTATGAAGTTTAGAATAAAAAATAAGTATTTTCACTTTAGGATAAGTTAAGAGTAGGGAAATATCATAAAAATTATAATATTTATGAATTTTAAAATACTGGTTTATTTGTTGGAGCAATATCAAAACTTTAATCATCCTATAGCATTTAAGCAGAAATATAATCAATATATACTTGTTAAAAGTAAAAAAATTAATAAAAATTAGAGAATGCAGGAATGGGGGGACTTGTTTTTATGGAATTTGCGAATGTTTATAAGGAACTTTTGGTGATGATTGCAGTCTATAAGGATTAAATATTTTAGATTAATAAGCTCTATCTTCAAATTATTTATATTATTTGGACATATAAGAAATAATTGGGCCTAATTTTTTAAGAATACTTTCGAATTCTATTCCTATTAGATAATAATGTTATGCAGATCAACCATAAGTTAATCATGGAACATAAGTTTTAACAAATTTGATTTAGATTGACCATTAACGAATAGAATACTGCAAAAATATTACAACATAAGTTTAGGATTAGATTAAAGTCTAATAGATTCCTTATTATTTGTTTAAAATTTAGAATTAAAATAATGTAGAAATATTTGATAATGATGTTTAAGAAGTTGTTTTATCAAAAGTTATGCTAATTTTATTCATCCCTTTTTCAATATTGCTTTTTCTTTTTTTAATCTGTTGTTGTTCTAACTTTTTTAAAAAGAAAGCAGAATTATAAAGTTTATAATTATAGACAGAAGTAGTTCCAACTTATGTTGATTTATATATACCTACTTATAAATTTTAAGAAATTAAAGAAACTGATGTTCCCTACATTAATACAAATGGTTAATATTGTTCAATATGTTTGGAAAGATTTGATTTATTAAATAATGTTAAAATCACATACTGTAAACATTTGTATCATGCTAAATGCTTAAAGCTTTGGATTGAAAAAATAAAAGTAATTAAATTATTTAATTAGATCTGTCCCCTTTGTAGGGCTCCATTGGATGAATAAACAATTGTTTCTATGCAACCTCCAAAATCTATGACTCTTATTGATTAAATTACTAATAAAAGCACTAACAAATTTAAACCATCACTTGGATCACTAAGTTCCTTGAATAATTAAAATGCAAATAAATTTTAAAATTTGAACTATCAACGCAGTTTAGTTTGCATTGATTAATGAATGTTTTAAATTTTACTTGTTCCTAAATTCCTATTATAATTTCAATTCTTTATAAATTTATACAGTAGATGTTAAATTAGTAAAATAAGAATAGATAAATATATAAAAAAGAATTCATTTTAGTTATTGCTAATTTCTTATATCTTTTTATTATAATCTATTAGCTTAAATGAGACCATTTATTTCATTTAATATGTTTATTTAGATTTCTGTATCCTCTTCATTACTGCCTATAATTTAATTGTTATCAATTTCAGAAACTTGACTCCATCGAGCTACCAAATGTAAGGATTACATTTAAGCAACTAATTCTAATTTTTTTTAATGTTTTTCTTTTAATTTAGGCTTATAACATTTATCAAATAATTTTTCAGGGTTATTTTTTAATTCCTACTTGAACTTTTATTTGATTTTTTTAAGAGTAATCTTTTCATTGACATGTTTTTTAAAATAATTAAATATCATATCAATACTTCCAGAGAAAACAGCATTAAGTCTATATAATATTTCTACATTTTTCTCATTCCAGAGTTTTGATTTGTAATTTCTTTTTAATCTTTAAACCTTTTCTTGAGGTTAGATTAAGTCTTATAATTTTAAGTATGATTTTTTTTTTATTTAGACATAATTTTGAGACGATTGTTCATTATTTGACAAATATACACTATCATCATCTGACATTGAAATTTAAACTTTATTTGAAAATTCTTATATATAATATAAATTTTATTAATATTTTATTCCAATGGATATGAAGATAAAATTTTTGATAAATTCTTATATATTATTTCCTGAAAATAAATTAGAAATCATCATTAAGTAAAATTAATTGATTATTGATTGTGCTAAGTAAAAATCACAGTTAATATTTTGAAATATAATATGATTATATAATTAATATAAAATGTATTAGAGAGATAAGAGAGCATCATCTTATCAGAGATCATAAATAGGATACGATGATTTAAAAAATCAATTAGATTTACTAGATAAATATATGAAACCAACTTACGATGTTTAATTGAAACATGAGTCTAGTTAAAAAAGTGGAATTAGATAATCTGGCCACTTAAATAAATCATTTTAGTTTCCTAAAGTTTCTACATTACCAGAAGAGTCTATAAATCAAGAAGTAGTTCGAATGTAGATAGCAATAGATTAATAAAATTAGAATATAAAAAGATTATTAAAAGAATAAAGAGAAGTAAAATTATAAATGGATAATAAAGGTAAATAAAGCTTAAGTCTTAAAGTAAGAATTAGAGAATTTAAAAAATCAAGTTTAAACAATACATCTAAAATTGCCAAAACTACCTTAATATGAATAATTAAATGAAATAAAACATGAAATTTCATCCTTAAAGTAATCCTTCTTCTAATAAGCCTAATAACCTTAATAGCCAATATAACAACCTCCATAGATAATATATTAATAAATACCTCCTATCTAATAACCTTAATATTTTCCGTCGCCTCATCCATATTTTCCTCCTACTTATCCTACATATGGATAGCTACCTCCTCCATATCCATATTAATAACCATTTTAATACAATCCTTATCAATATCCATATTATCAATAACCTTAATCATAAGAAGGGTAAGCTAATGCATAAAACTCTTAATCAGCTGGCAAAATTAAAATAAAAACAGCTGGATCTTAAGCCTAAAATTCAAAGAGATCTAGTTAAAAAACTATTTCTTTAGTTTCTAAGAGGTCTAATTCATAAACTAAATAAAGTTTTTTTTCTGATGTATTTTAACTTTAATTTAATTTAGAATGGAGATAAAGAAAAAGTTTTTTAAGGATCCAAACTTAAAGTTATATTCAATGCTGTACGATTTGCTATGAGATGGAAAATATATTGTAAACCTATAAATATTTTATGGAGAAAATTATAAAAACATTAAGTTGAATGTAAAGCTATAATCTAAAAAATTTCATATCCTATTGCTTTAAAAAGAATTAATGATTGGTGCAAAATGGTTTTAGCAAAAGTTGAAAATTATCTGACTAAAATAAAAGAAATAGATTTTATTGTATATTTCCTTTTTATCAAAAGAATCCAGAAAAACCTTTGACAGAATAAGAAATTGATCAATCATATATGTAATTAACAAACGCAATGAAATATCTAATGACTAGTTTAGTTACTTATTGTACAAACGACTTCATGATACCAGAATTGAAATTTTTATCATATCTTTAATTTTTTGATTAACCAGAAATAGACAGAGGACTATTCGTAGCTAGAAGAGTTTTATTTTGGAAAGAAAAATAATTGGATATGACTAAAACTTAATAGATGATGATAATAGGAGATCTTGTAATATTAGTATATATTCTACCTGCTTTAATTGAAATTTCAGGGTAGGTATTTTTAATTAAATGTATGGTTTCTCTTGTTTAAATTCATTATATGAAATATTTTGATTTAAGAGTACTCAATAGAAATCCTGAATATAAAATTATTCAATTAAACTTAGTTGATGTTGTTGATGGAAAAATAATTGTTAGATTAGAAAAACTTGAAAAGTTTGATGATGAAAGATATATTGTTGGAGTTTATGAAGAAAGTTAGTTTTAAGGATTCTATACAAAAAGACCTCATTTTTAAGATGATATGCAAAAAACATTCTATTAAATACATACTAATTTATTATAAGCATTAGCTGCTAAATGAAATTTTATATATTTATTAATTATATTCAAATTTAAATTAGCAGTTAAATGGAGGATCTCTTGGAATGCACTAAATGTGGAAATGAAGTAGATTAAATATTGGCTTTATCGTGTGAGCATAATCTATGTCTTTAATGCTCAGCCAAACTCTATAATAAATTATAATGTTAAACATTAGTTTGTGAAATCTGTTCATCATAAACACTATTGGATCCTTCTGCTATTGAAGTCCTATAAGAAATGTATAAATTGTAGTCATCTCGAATGTCAACTGCAAATTTAAAAAGCTCAAGATAACAAATCTAATATTAAGTATCTACTCATTCTAAAGCATCTTAAATTCATATTAATACTTAACAAGGATTAACTGTTACATGTTAATAACATGCTAGTGAAGAAGCATTACTTTACTGTTATACATGTGAAACACCTTGTTTTTGTATGGAATGCTATTTATAAGGATTACATAAAAATCATGAAGTCAAAAATGTTCAAAAGTCTTATTCAATAATTAGAACAACAAAAGTAAATTTAATTTCATTATTTTAGGCTGATTAATTTTATTAGAAAGTAAAATCTAGTCAAGATTAATTGTTGTAAGATTAATGTAAATTTGCTGCAAAAAAGAAAGAACTAGTTGAAATTAATACTTCAACTAAAATGTAGATATAATCCAATTTTTAAGAGTTATACAAAGCTCTTTAATTGAAAGAGTCTGAACTTATCTAGGTTGCTGATGATACGATGTATGAAAAAGTCAAAGAAATTGATGCTGAAGTTCAAAAAATATAATCACAAATGGATGTAATTATATATAGAAGTCTTAGAAATTAAATGATGTTTTAAGTGATATAGAATCATATTTTCCAGATCATCCTGATTAAAGTCAAGCTATCATGGCTTTTAATTATATTGCACTTAATAATAGAAAAATTGATTAACTTACTAGAACTATACTTACAGAAAGAAATACATGGGGTGCATCATTATAATTACAATATTAGTTAGATCCACAAAGCATTATATAATAAATTGAAGATATTAGATCTACAAAATTAAAAATTATGTCTTTAAGAGCGTTAGAAACTGTTGAACCTACTATTAATGAAAAAAAATTATATGAAAGAGCTAGAGATGATAGAACTAAAAGATTATTTTAATTTTAGACTCCAATTCAGTAAATTATTTAGGATGAAAATAAAGAGAATAATTAATCTTTTATAGCAAATAATGGAGAACAAACATAATTATCAGAGTTTTAAAGGAAATTCTAAGAAGCTAAAAGAACTTTATCTTAAAGATAAAAATTAAATTGAAATATTAGAATTCTATATCTATTATTAAAATTAATAATATAATTAAGGGCTAATGTTTCTAATGAATATTATTTATGAATTCATTTTGGGGGACTTACAGCTGGTTAACGATAAATGCGATTATATTATTCTTTAGGAAGTGTGTGATAATCTAAAATTTATTTCTTAATCAAAGAGTTATTTAAATTTTAACTTTAGGATACGTATGATGCATCAATTGAAGACATCTAAATTGAATTATTTCCTTTTTATTTTCTCTTAAGAAATTCATTATCTATATGCTTTTTTATTTTTTCTTCCCTCTCCATTTATGATACCCTAATATAAATTTTGTGTTTTATACTCTTTTTTGCCTTTAACAACTTGTAATGCTCTTTAAGTTTCTATTTCTAATTTTTACTTTTCTTACTTTTTTTATTCTGCTAATTCCTTTTTCACTTATTCCATCTCTAATTCTCTTTACTTTTTCTTCAAGTAATTCTCCTTTTAAATGAGTAATAATCTTTCATCTTCAACTGGTTTCAAACCACTTGACCCTTTCGCATTTTTAATGAGAAGTTATCTTTTAACTTTTTTTTCATTATTTCTTGGATCTTCTACAATCTTATCCTTTTTTAATTCTTCTGGTAAAAACCTTGTATCTGGAGGGGGCTTTGAAGGCTATAATTTTTGCATTCTATCCACTAATTTTTGCATTCTTGAAAAGTCGTACATTTATTTTATATTTTTTATTTATTAACTTATAAGACTTTATATAAATAATTTTATAAACTGAAAAATATTCAACTAGCTTAAACAATATCAAATTTAAAAAGAAGTACATTATTTTACAACTGATATTTTATAATTTTATTTATATATTTAATATTATATATGGCATCTTCTACTTAAGAGAAAAAATTAAAAAAAAAAGAGAAAGAAGAACAAATTCAAAGTAAATCTTTAGGTAACTTTCATAATTTGGAATTATTGTGTAAAGCTGATGATAGATAAAAAAAAACATTAGAAAAAATAATTAAATAAAAACCAGACTTAGCAAGAAGTTTAAATATATATGCCGATGGAGTTAAATATTATATAGCAAGATAATAATAGAGAGATAAATTATTGGCAGGAAAAGAAATACCTTTAGCGGAAGTTTTAGAGGAATAACTGCAATAACCATTATTACCACTTATAACTAACAGACAAACTGCAAGACAATAAAAACAAGATTTCTTTTATCCTAGAATATTATCTGAAAGTTTGGAAAAATAAAATAAAAGATAAATCTAGCCAAATAATTACACACCTTTTGCAAATAGATCAAAAGTAGCAATCCCTGCATTAAATCCACCTTTGAAATTAAACAGAGATAAAGATTTACCTAAGTTAAAAGTACATTTTAAAATTATTTTAAGTTCAATTATTATGTTGGGCCAGGAAATAATGGAGAACTAGTAAAAAAAATTTTATAAAAGCGAGAATAATATTGGACTGCTGTTCCATAAACATTTTAATATAAACACTTCATGTGGTAACAATCATATTTTGGCATGGATTTTAATCGTTTAACTCCATCTGAGAGTTATTTTACTAGAGTAATGTATAATTTCTTTGAATTTCATAAAAATATCACTTCAAAGACAGGTAGATATGAGAATATTCTTAGGTTTATCTTAATCATTACTTCAATATTACAATAACATTGAGAGAACTTTTGATATTATACCTTTAGTTTTTATATTCAATTTTAAAAATTAAGATTGGATGAAAGAGATTCAACAATTTACAGAATTTTATTAAACTAATAATCCAATAGGATAAGGAAATATAAAATCGACTTTGGAATTTGATTTTTATGTATCTAATTTGGCAGGTACAAAGGTTAATTATAATGGAATTAAGACTTATAAATTATAGGAAACTTTGTAGAGTAAAACATAATATTTATGGCTTTTAAAACCAGCTGATTGGAATAGAGGTGAAGGTGTTCATGTATTCAGTACTCTTGAAGAAGTTGAAGCATTAATAAAGTCATACTATTATGGAAAGGGGAACTATGAGTGTAAAGAATTTGTAATCCAAAAATATATTGAGAGACCTTTGTTGTTGAGTGGAAGAAAATTTGATATAAGATGTTGGGTTCTAATATCTTAGGAAATGCAATACTTTTTATTTAAAGAAGCTTATATAAGAACGAGTGGAACAACCTTTTCATTAGATAATGTATTTTTAGAATTAATAATAATTAGAAAGATAGATACATACATTTGACAAATAATGCAGTTTAAAAGAATGCATAAAATTATGGATAATTTGAAGATGGTAATTAATTATCATTGAAGAGATTTTAATAATTATTAGAGTAAATTTAAAATATAAAAGTAGTTAATAGGAGACAACGTATAATTTTAGAAAGGAAGGTTGGCCAATGATAAAAGATGTAGTAAAAATAACAATGAACTCAACAAGATTGAATAAAAGAAATAGAAAATATGGGATGCAATTATTAGGTTATGATTTTATGATAGATGAAAATCTTAAGCTATGGTTAATAGAAGTGAATGCAAATCCTTGTTTAGAAGAGAGTTCAAATTTATTAAAAATGTTGATACCTAGAATGTTGGATGATGCATTTAAATTAACCTTAGATAAAGTATTTACACCTGAAGTAGATTTTGGATAATGGATGCCAAAATATAAGGTTGATGAATATGAAGATTAAGAGTAGATGTGGGAATAGTTAGGGTATTGCAGTTGAAAATTAACTAAATATGAATATTTATATATGATTATAAAATATATATAAAGATTTAAATAAATATTTAAAATTTAATATGGATTAATAAACAGAGTAAGATAAACTTGAATCAATAGCTACTCCAGGAGTATTAGATAAATATCAAAATGCAGGTAAAATAGTAAATGGTAATTTTTAAAATAAATAAATGATTAGTTGTTCTTGAAAAAGTGATTGCTAAATTATAAGTAAATGGTGATATAGCTTAAATTTGTGCTTTTGGAGATTCAGAGATAAGTGGAGAACTATAAAAAGTTTACAATAAGAAAAATATAGAAAAAGGGTTGGCATTTCCAACAACAATTTCTGTGAATTAAATATGCGGTCATTATTCTCCATTGAAGAGTGAAACCAGTAATTTAGTAAAGGGTGATGTAGCTAAGATGTAATTTTAATAATAAATAAATAGTGAATTGGGCGTACATATAGATGGATATATTGCAATAGCTGCACACACAGTAGTAGTAGGAGAAGATTAAGTCGAAGGTTAGAAGGCTGATGTTATATTGGCTGCATATTAATCAGTTTAAGCTCTTTATAGATCAATTAAGCCAGGCACTACTAATACAGCTTTAACTAAGCTTATTTAATAAATTGCAGATGATCATAAATGTACTCCATTAGAAGGAGTTTTAAGTCATGAAGTTAAAAGACACTTTATTGATGGAAATAAGGTTATCATTAATAGAGAAACATAAGAACAAAGAGTTGATGAAGAAGAAATCTAAGTTAATGATGTTTTTGTTTTAGATGTTTATATTACAACAGGTGATGGAAAGACTAAAGAGGTAAATATCAATATTTATATATTCATTTAGTCTGATTTAAGAACTACTGTCTATAAAAGAGCATTAGATAGATAATATTAATTAAAAACTAAACATGGTAGAGCATTTATGCAAGAAGTTTATGAAAAATATCCATCTTTATGTTTCTCATTAAGAGCCTTCGAAGATGAAATTACAGCTAAATTAGCTGTTTAAGAATGTGCTAAACATGAATTATTAAATCCTTATCCTATTTTGATAAGTCCAAATAGTATTGTTGCATAATTCACTATTACTGTTGCTGTTCTTGCTAATAGCACTATCTAAATTTCAGGATTAAAATTAGATGAAACTAAATTCAAGTCTGCACACGATCTCAATGATCCTACACTCAAAGAATTATTGAAAGTATTTTTATCTTTTATTCTTTAGTTACCTATGGATAAGGATTCATAAAAAAAAAGACATTTAGAGCAAAAATAAAAAGCTTGATAAAGATATATCATAGTAGTAATATATGTATATTAATAATTATTAATACAAATATTAATCATTAATCAATATATTTATTCATCTAAATT
>CAJJDN010000011.1:174589-392389 GCA_905182985.1 Paramecium sonneborni | reverse complement strand
AGTTGTTCTTGAAAAAGTGATTGCTAAATTATAAGTAAATGGTGATATAGCTTAAATTTGTGCTTTTGGAGATTCAGAGATAAGTGGAGAACTATAAAAAGTTTACAATAAGAAAAATATAGAAAAAGGGTTGGCATTTCCAACAACAATTTCTGTGAATTAAATATGCGGTCATTATTCTCCATTGAAGAGTGAAACCAGTAATTTAGTAAAGGGTGATGTAGCTAAGATGTAATTTTAATAATAAATAAATAGTGAATTGGGCGTACATATAGATGGATATATTGCAATAGCTGCACACACAGTAGTAGTAGGAGAAGATTAAGTCGAAGGTTAGAAGGCTGATGTTATATTGGCTGCATATTAATCAGTTTAAGCTCTTTATAGATCAATTAAGCCAGGCACTACTAATACAGCTTTAACTAAGCTTATTTAATAAATTGCAGATGATCATAAATGTACTCCATTAGAAGGAGTTTTAAGTCATGAAGTTAAAAGACACTTTATTGATGGAAATAAGGTTATCATTAATAGAGAAACATAAGAACAAAGAGTTGATGAAGAAGAAATCTAAGTTAATGATGTTTTTGTTTTAGATGTTTATATTACAACAGGTGATGGAAAGACTAAAGAGGTAAATATCAATATTTATATATTCATTTAGTCTGATTTAAGAACTACTGTCTATAAAAGAGCATTAGATAGATAATATTAATTAAAAACTAAACATGGTAGAACATTTATGCAAGAAGTTTATGAAAAATATCCATCTTTATGTTTCTCATTAAGAGCTTTCGAAGATGAAATTACAGCTAAATTAGCTGTTTAAGAATGTGCTAAACATGAATTATTAAATCCTTATCCTATTTTGATAAGTCCAAATAGTATTGTTGCATAATTCACTATTACTGTTGCTGTTCTTGCTAATAGCACTATCTAAATTTCAGGATTAAAATTAGATGAAACTAAATTCAAGTCTGCACACGATCTCAATGATCCTACACTCAAAGAATTATTGAAAGTATTTTTATCTTTTATTCTTTAGTTACCTATGGATAAAGATTCATAAAAAAAAAGACATTTAGAGCAAAAATAAAAAGCTTGATAATATATATCATAGTAGTAATATATGTATATTAATAATTATTAATACAAATATTAATCATTAATCAATATATTTATTTATCTAAATTAAATATATTAGATTTCATCTTAATTAAAAGAGAGAAAATATTATTATTATTACACTTTCCTTCAATTATATTTATTATTAAATAAAATAAATTAGAATGAATCAATAATTACTATTGTTGAGTTATTATTTTGAAGGTTCGCTTGCTTATGTGAAATTATCTATCTCATATCCATTAAATAATGCTAATGATATTATAATTTATAATACCTTATATTGAATTTCTTCTTAACATTATTGCATTTTATTATATCAATTCATTATTTTCTTCATCTTCAATAGATATTTAACGAGCATCAAAATTATCCTCTGTTTACTATATTATATTTAAATTTCCAAATTACATGAGGTATAAAAGGTGCCTTCAACTCCTTATTATAGAGTTTTTACCAAGGAAAATTCTTAAACCAAGAATGTTATCTCAATTCTTAAGGTCCATTAAAACCTAATCTATTTGCAGGTTTTCTTTATATTAACTAATTAATAAATAATATTAAATCTTTACTCGATTTATAAAATCAGCAGATTCTAAAGACCAATTATCAGGAATTTCTGATCTTTTTATTTAAACTTATTTAGCCAATATTTAATCTCTTATTTCTTTACGAGATCTTCCTGTATAAGGTCTCTATTTTAGTATATCATGAATACTTTCCCAAGCATAAATTCATAACCAATAACTCCTAAAGCAAAATAATCAACAACATATGAATGATTTTATCTACACATTACTTCAGGAGCCATGTATCCAGGAGTTCCACTAGTATCTTAAGCATTATCAGGTCTCAAAACTCTAGCAATACCTAAATCAGTAATTCTAATATATCCTATTATTTGATAGCATTATTACCATTTTTATCCAAAACTAAATTTTCTGGTTTAATATCTCTATGAATAATGTTTTTAGAATGCATATGTTCTAACCCTAAAAAAATGCATGCCATAAAAAATCCTCTTTGTTGTACAATAAAAACTTACTTGTTTAATCCTCACTAAATCTACGCATTCTTCCAATATGATATCTTAAATCTCCTCCTTACATATAATCTAATACTAAAAATAAGTTTTCTCTGTCTTAAAAAGCAAAATAAATATTAACAAGAAAACTTTAAATTAGAATAAAAATAATTACGGATGTTTTAGATTACTTAATATACTTCTTTCATTCATAACAGAATTTACACTTTTTTTAGCAATAATCCTTTTTTATGAATAATTATTAATACAAAGCTTTAGACATTTCTTTCATAGCATAAGTTTAACCATTCTTTTTATGTTCAACTCTCCATACTTTACCAAACCCACCTATCCCAATAACATATAAAAAATTGAACATATTTCTCTATACAATAACTTCATTAGGAAAGTAGTTATTTTAAATGAAAGATGATTATTATTATTATTATTTATGTTAAATCTATTATACTTAAACTGGTTGTTTCTCTTGTTCTTCATCTTCTTTTTTAAGTATTAAATAATTTAGAAATGACATCTATTGAGTTTATTTAGGTTTAGAGATAGATGATTTTTTTGAATGATTAGCAGATGTAGATTAACTAGACTAAACTGAAATCTTCTACATAGCATGCATTAATGGAGAAGGAGAATGATCATTATGTTCATTCCATCTATTTAGTTATTTTATATAACATCCTATACCTATTATTATGTATATTTTAAGCTCCTTAGTTTCCTTGATTAATCAAACTTTTATCAACCCTATTTGCTTATCCTGAATCTTATCTAGAATGAGGAAATCTATAATTCAAACCTTTCATTTATATTATTAATTATATATATATATATTTTTATGTGTAAAATTATAATTATCTGAATTGATTATTTCAAAATAATTTTCAATTATTATATTTATTTATGAATCGATAAATTGAAGAAAGTTCCGAGAATTAAATCAAATATGTTACTAAGGATGAAGATGAGAAAAAATTTAAATTACTCAAAGATCATTTTAGAATTTAATTCAAATAATCATACAAATAAATTGGTATATATTTTGTTATTCTAAATTAGGTTTTTATCTCGTTTTTAGTTTTGGAAAATATCTTGCTTGTTTTTATAGTTTATAATAGAGAGATTAAAAGTGTGAAGTCAATCCTTTAGTTGTTTGGTTAACAATAGTAGGGATGTATGAATTTTTTAATTCCATTCGGTATTTACTAATCATAATGTAGGTATTTAGCAGTACTATATTCATTACAAATGAATTCAAAAGATATATTTTTGTTAGTTATGGCAGATATGTTAACTAAAACTTCGAATGAAACAATGAATCTTAGTGGCATGTAAGAAAGAAATAGGTAATTATATATAAATAAAATCCAAAAGAAGAGCATAAATTAAAACCCTTATAAAAATGAAATTATCAACTCGTGAAATATCATAGCAAGAATTGATAGCTGAACCTCCATTCACTTCATATGAAATTATCCATTAAGCTGAAGCCTTAAATAAATATACTAGAGTAATGAAACTTTATAACTAATTTATTTTCTATTTGATATTTACAGGAGGAAATGTAGCCTATTTCTAATCAGATTCTAATGATTGTGATGATAGTAATATAACCATTTCTATATTTTAGATTTAAACAATGTAACCTTTGTACTTTTACTTATTGGGTACTTATTTTCAGCATTTCTCATTATTGGATTTGGGCTAGCTGTTATTTCTATGGCCTTATATATGCCAATTATATTATTCCTATTTTTATTTAAGTCCACTTGTAAAATTATCAATAAAATTCAAACTAAAGTAATTTCATTTATTCTATTATCTTAGAATAAAATTAAAAAAATGAGCTTATTTCATTATCATCACAATATTGAACCTTCTATCTCACAATGCAATATTTGCATGTGTGATTATTCTGAAAATGATCAAATTATCTAATTACCATGTAGTAATATGTATATTTATATATTAATCTAGGCATCATTTCCATAATCATTGTTTTTAACAATGGATATTAATTAAATAGCAATGTCCTGTTTGTCGTAAATTGTTTTGATAGTATTTACACAACTATATAAGATATAATTAATATAATAGATTTATTTTCATAATATTTTATTTCCAAACAACAACTCTTATTTATCCTTTTATGGCTTAAAGATAAGATCCTTTTTCATTTGTTACAAAAACGCCATTATTTTCACCCACTACTCTAATATCTTTTATATAGTGTGAAAATTAATTATTAAAAAATATTCTCTCTTGATGAAGTTTATTTCTTGAATTTCAATTTTATCACTAATTTTTAAAAGTAAGCTTAAATCATAAATTTAATTAAATGAGATTGCAAAAAGTCAATTAAAAAATTAGATTAAGACTTAAAATTTCCTTAAAAACTTCCTTCTACCATAAAAGTCAAACTTTATTGATCAAAAAATTAAAATATACATTCATTTTTATGTTGTATAATTCTTCTAAAAAAGCAATCAATATTAATAAACTTTTGAATTAGAATAATGGCAAATATTTTTTTTCATTTTTCAATCGATATCTAATGATGAAGCAAAGTAATTATCAAATGAGTATAAATAACTCCTAATATAATATGTAAAATTTAATAAAATACTTCATTAGCAAAATATCAAATCTCGCAAAATAGAATATTTTAATTCATTCATAATTATAAAATAGTAAATCTTTGTTTTGCGATTAAGTAATAGATATTATATTAATTCAATAATTTTATACTTTATTTTAAAGTGAATTTAAGATTTTATTAAATTGAAAGTTTCTAATTTTTAACTTTTTTTAGATTTATTTATCTTTACTTTATCTAAATTTTCTCAAAAATTTTCTTATTATATTGTTTAATAGATATTCCATTAAAAACTTTGTCTTCCACTTCATTCATGAAGTAATTCATACTGTTCTTATTAAAAAGTTGTTAATCTTTCTTAAACTTGATACTTTTCTCAATTAACATTAAATTTTGATAGTTTTATTAGGTAGTTTAATTATAATTGTTTCTTTATATTAAGAATTAAGAATATTAGATTAATCAAGAAGTTTATTTAATTAATTTATTATTTCATTGAAGTAATTTATTTAAATTAATGAATAAATTTCATCTAATTTCAAATGAATAATTATTAATATTAGCATTCTGAATAGTATCTATAAGGTAATTTAGTTTGTAGCATCATTTTTTCAAAAATGATAAAAAATGAAAAAATTAAAATTTGATTATTAATTTAAAATAAAAAGAAAAGGATTTTTTATAAGTGAATATATACAAGTAATTATAAAAATAAATATTTTATTCAAATATACATATTTGAGAATGAGTTTTCAACTTTATCCTAAGCCTTTCTAATTTTGTAAATTATTGAAATATTTTTAGATTACTATCTACCTTACATTCAATAACTTGGAGTTCCTATGATGAATCCTTATAATTTCAATAATTATCCTTAATAAATGAACTCATTTTATTATTAGCCAACAATTGGAAATTCATCACAGAATTGTATTGTCATAGAAGATGATAATGTAAGTTATATATTATTACATCTTAGATTTAACATCCACTGAACCAAAATCAATCATAAATTATTTAAACATAAAGTAATAGGGAATAGAATACTCAATAAGAATAATAGATGATTATAGAATAACCAATAAAGTAGTAAATATAATAAAGTGACTAATTAAATGAAAATGAACCACACATTCGCATAAGTGTCTTCAAACAACATTCAAGTCAAATAGATACTGAATATATTCTTTAATATGATAGGTATTTTTAATTTTAATTAGAATCCTTGGTAATGAATACAAAAAGGAAATAACAATAGGTAGAAAAAAACAATAAGATGAATAATCAGAAAATTGTGATATATGTAATAATTATTTTATTATATTCCAAGATTTACCACATGGAGATAAAAACGTTGAAAAACTTCATTGTAAATTATTGACTGAAAAAGGATTTTCTTATTCAAATCTTCTAACAAAATCCGTTCTTTTATTCTTTTCTTTATTTAAATCAAAAAAATATGCAATTAAGTTACCCTTTTCGGTTAAAAAACATATATTTTCATTTATTAAGTATTGATATTATTATATATCTTAGAGAAAAGCCTTAATTTTATATAACTGATAATGCAACAAAGGCAGGAACTTTTATAAAAATAAAAAAAGACAATTCAAAGTTAATGTAATTGCATAATACATATTTAATTGGAGCTGATACATATTTCCATGTTATGGAAATAAAAACAAAACCTACATAAACAAAAATAAAAAGAATAAAAGATTAGAATAGTTTTTATTATACCCTTGCAAAAGAACATATAATAAAAGGTACTAAAATTCATGGTCTTTCTTCAGAAGAAAGTGAATTGTTTAATAATTAAGTAAATGAATTTAGAACAATTGATTTAAGACGAAAAGTTTCTCATAAACTAAATTAATATGATAGACCCTTTTTAAAATTTGCATTTAATAGTCCTTCTATTAATTAAATTTAATCACATATATTCATTGCTAATTATAATTAAGAATTTGTATTTAAAATTGGAAGATCATAAGAATGTGATGTCCTAGTTAATATTAATACTGTCTCAAGAAGATAGGCATAAATAGTGTATAAAAATAATGAGTAAAATATATTGTTAAATTAGATGGTTTATTCATGATGGAGGAGGTGTAAGAGAATCAGCAAATGGAACTTGGTAGTCACTTTAAAATTATTCATTAAGAAACAATGAAAAAAAGGTATAAAGCAAACCTAGATTAATTGAAGATTAAATGGAGATTAAAATTAGTGAGAATGTTATCAAATTTGATTTTGTAAACTTTGGTATAACTAAAAAGTAAATAATATATATATTTTAGACGAAAACTTAATTAAGCCTTATTTCAAGATTTACTTTAGTCCCTCTGATTAAATATTATATGAATTATAAAATTGTTAATTTTTTTCAGTTATATTAAACAATTTAATTTAAAATTAGTTCAATTATCTATAAGTATTATATTTATATACTCTTAATATAAAGGAAATATTATAAATATCTTTCAGTTCTTTGAAGTAATAGAATATCTATATTTTATTTAAAATTGTTTTAAATTTCATTGATTTATTATAGTAAATTATCTTTATCTTATTCATTTTCCAGCAGAGAATAGGTTTATTGAATTTAAAATTATATAAAAATCAAAGTTTTTTATTCTTAAGCATTTTTACAAATTCTTCATATGATATCTATCCATCTCCATTATTATCACAATCACTTAAGATTTAATTCCAAACATCATCACCTAAATCACCCATAATAGCTTCTAATTCTTTTTTAGAAATAAAGCCATCCCCATTCTAAATAAATAAGGATATAAATACTTAATCAAATATTTTAAAAGCTTACTCAACTCTCTAAACTGATAGTAATTTTTCTTAATTCATAGCTGCCATACAAAATTCAGAAAAATCTATCTTTCCTGATCGATTAATATCAATCATTTCTAAAATTTTTTCAACTTCTTCTTCAGCTAATTTAAGATCATTTTAAATCTATATATAGCCTTTAAGAAATTCTTCTTTTGATAAAAATCCATCATTATTTATATCTAATCTTTGAAATTCTTTTTACAATTCTTAAATTTCTTTTTATGTAGACATTTATGTTATCATATAAGACATCAACGCTTATTTTAATACGGTTTATGCCTAATGATTAATTAGAAATAATAATTACTTAAAATTAACGAATATTATCTAAGACTTTTCTATTAACTTAAGTTGAAGGAGCATATTTAACTAACCAAGGATCTTCTAAAGCTTATTTGGCTGATAATCTTTTATTAGGATCCATTCTCAATAATTTAGTTATAAATTCTTTGGCTTCTTTAGAAATAGAATCCCAATCCTCAGCTATAAAAAGCTATTGTATATATTTTTACGATCAAATGAGAATTTACCCATTTTGACTCTTTCTAAAATTTGATTTTCAGTTTTTCCAACAAATGGTGGATAACCACATAATAAAATATATAGAATAACACCACAAGACCAAATATCACATTTTTCAGTATAAGAATGACCTAAAACCTCAGGTGCTATATAATAAGGCTTATATAAATTTTAAATAAAATACTGTTCCTAATCTTTTACTCATAACTTTTTAATTGTCAAACTTTCTTGATGTTCCAAAATCTATAACTTTAAGTTAAGATTGTGGATCTTCACTTATAAATATAATATTTTCTGGTTTTAAATCTCTATGTACAATTTTTTATTCATGACAATGTACAGTTGCTAAAAGAATTTATCTAATGTAATCTGCAGCTATGCTTTCACTAAATGATGACATTTTTTTAATCCTATCAAATAATTCTCCTCCTGATAAATATCTAAAATAAATTAAAGTTAAAGTATTACTCAGTCACTAAATAATAATTATTTTCATCTTAAAACAATTCAAATAATTTTACTATATGTGGATGATCTAAGTTCTTTAAAATATTCATTTCTGAAAATAATCTTGATTCTTCTTCTTTGATTATAGAATTCTTTTTAATTTATTTGATTGCACGAATAAGACCAGTTGTTTTATGAGTTACTTTCCAAACTTTACCAAAAGCTCCTTGCCCTAAAACTTTTCCAAAATTATAATGTGACCCAATTGAGCCTTCTTTTAATTTAACAAAAGTATCAACGCCTAATTTTATTTTTTTTGCCACTGATCCAGCACAATTACCTGTTTAACTTTTACTCTAAACTTCATTTTTAACTATTTCTATAAATGATTGATTACTCTATTCGTTAGTCATTTTTTAAGATTATACAATCTCTGAAACCTTTGATTATTATTCTTAAATCAAAGAGGCTGCTGGCTTTTATTCTTGTTCTTAATGTATTTCACTCTCCAACGCATATACCAATTATTTACTCTCTATTTTAGCTTACAATTCTTCAACTTAAGATTTCTTGCTTCCTTATTAGGATAATGAAGCTTTTTATTCGGGACCTGGTGGTATAGTTACATCTGGATTCTAAGCTGTTTCCATTTCATCTACATGAAATTTCTGTACTCAAACCTTTCTATTGTATATTATCGTCTCGACAACATTTACTTCCCATTTTTAAAGAATAATTTCAATTCAATGAATAAATAAATTTATAATCATAACAACCTAAATCTGATTATTTCATATTACAACATTTCTTTTTTATATTTACTATTTATATATCAATATTTTAGATGAGTATTATAAATATTTTTTAATATTAAATTTAATGTAATATTAGAAGCAGTTACTTAAGTATTTATTACTATTTATTTCTCTTTTAGAAATACTCTCGAAGAATAACAATAATATCGATAACAATAGCAAATGGATTAAAAAAGAAGAGCAATTGAATAAGAATAATAAATGCTTCAAGAATAAGCAAAAGCATTAGAGTATGATGAACTCTAGCGTAAATAAATCTAAAAGTTTAAGTAAAGGGAATTAAGTGAAGCCTATGAACAAAGCATTAACTAAAAAAAATAAAATCAAAATATCATTAAATAAAAATAAATTTAAGATGAATACAACCTTGTTTCTTAAGCTTAATAATATTAGGAAATGTAAAGGCAATAGAAGATGCATTAATAATTTTAAATGAAATAAATTGCCTAAGCTTCTATGGATGATAAAATGAGAAAACTTATGTAACAAAAAGAGATGCAAGAATAAGAAAAAGTTAAAGAATAAATAAATTAAAGGGATGAAGAAAATAGAATACAAGAAAAACAAAATAAATATAGAGAAGTATTTATTAAAATTATTCTTAGTATTATAGATAAGTAGCAGAAAATTAAGAAAGAATGTAAAAAAACTTTGCTGAAAAAATTGGTACCGAAAAACAGTCATAAATTGAAAATATGATTAATAGAGGAATTGAAAATGTATAATATAAAGAGGAGATGGAAGCTCAGTAAAAAAAATAAAGCTAACTTTATAATAAATAAATGATGAGAGATTCATTATAAAAATAAATATATGAAAGAGAATAAAGCACTAAAAATTAGAATGGTTCATAAGTTATGAGCAATGGAGTATTTAAAATATATAGAATTTTAGTTTAGAAGCGCTGAGAATAATTAAATTGATCCTCAAGTTCATAATCCCCTTTTGAATCCTATTCCAGGTTATAATTAGAATCCATATTTAAATTAAAGAAGCTAATTAGGAACATATGGAAATTAAGTACTAAAGATGTATTGAATAATTTTATAAATACAATCAATAATATATTTTTTATGCAAAAAATCTTCTTAAAGAGTAAATTTAAAATACTCCTGCTCCAATTATAACAAATATTTGAATTAAAGTTGCATTGAACACATTATCATTAATTTTAATATTTTCTATACTTAATTTATCTTCGTTTTCTCTATTCATTAATTATAATTTTATAAAATCATCCTCTTGTTTTTGTAGTTATTTTATTTTTTGTTTCAATCCTGTAATCTTAGAATAATAATTTAATAAATACTTGACTTTCTTTTGCAGCTGATGTAAATTCTTGATTTTCCCCTTATTTAATTCTTAAGAAATATAATGGTTATTTTTTATCTCCAAACCATCCTTTGGTATTTGACATTTTCAAACAAACTTAATATCGTCCTTGTTTTTTAGTTGTGAATGTAAACTTGCCTTCATCACTATTAGTCATTTTTGTCAAAACAACTTAATTATCTGGATCAAGAACATTTAATTCAACACCTCCTCCATTAGGTTAAACTTTATCTAACAATTAATGGGCTCCAATAACAACAGTGTTTGCAGTATATTCATCTAAAAAACATCTTTGCTTTCCTTCTGTGAGATAAAATGTGAGAGCATTACTGCACGTGGCAAAAATAACTAGAATATAAAAATATTTTTGCATTAAAAATATTAATGAAATTCTTATTCTAAATTGTCAATCTATTATAGAGTTATGTTTATAAAATCTGGATATTTATCTCAATAACTATAAAAAACATATAGATATAAATCTTTTTCATTATAATATAATATATACATAGTTTCATATCATTATTCTTACATTAAATTTATATAAGTTTGATTAATCTTACAGTACAAAGGATCGTATTATTTTATAGTAAATCTTATTTTCTTAAAATGTCCTACTATTTTTGAAATTATACAAAGTAATACTATGAAACTAATAGTGTATGAAAAAACTAAACATGAAATTATAATTCTATCGTTAGCACTAGAATCTTATACTAAAATAGTAGTAAAGAATATCAAAACTCCAATTATACTGAAGATAAGCAATAGAAAAATGATTTCAATAAGTAATTGCCATTTACTTGATTTCCAAAGGTTAAAATCAAAAGATACTTGGCTATTGACTTATCGAAAATCATGGCATTTTTGACATTTTAATTATTCTAATATGGGTCCTGATTTTAAAAAATTGTTAGCACATTTTAGATGTGCTTGTGAACATCTACAGATAGGAATTACATTATCAATTTCATTGCAGAAAAGACATCCTTATAATTAAACATTTAATTAGGCATCTTCTGTATTATTGGCAATTAAATTTGACTGGTCATTGTTCAGTAAAATTTTAGTTTCATTTGGGGAAATTTTTTATCTAATAGAAGTATCGAAAGCAGATAATTCATTTTAACTAGGTTTTTATTTAATTAATGTCATTGAAATATCTTAAGGCTGTTCGATTAAACTATTTCTTGATTTTTCAACTTTTAGTGAATAAATGTTTTGTTTGGATTTCATTTCTTAATTTTAGTTAGAGCTAGAATATTATGGGGTTTTTGGATGTTATATCATAATTCAGTTTAAAATTAATGAATAATAAAGAAGGACTGACCTAAATTTTAAAGAATCTAACTAAAATTTTAGTGAAAATTAAATAGATTTAATTAGTATACTTTATTTAAAATAATTTTACTAATAATAGTTTAATTATAATTAATCAAAGAGAATTATTGGATATTTAAGGAGAATCTTTGAAATTTGAAAATTAAAAATAAANAAATGTGAGAGCATTACTGCACGTGGCAAAAATAACTAGAATATAAAAATATTTTTGCATTAAAAATATTAATGAAATTCTTATTCTAAATTGTCAATCTATTATAGAGTTATGTTTATAAAATCTGGATATTTATCTCAATAACTATAAAAAACATATAGATATAAATCTTTTTCATTATAATATAATATATACATAGTTTCATATCATTATTCTTACATTAAATTTATATAAGTTTGATTAATCTTACAGTACAAAGGATCGTATTATTTTATAGTAAATCTTATTTTCTTAAAATGTCCTACTATTTTTGAAATTATACAAAGTAATACTATGAAACTAATAGTGTATGAAAAAACTAAACATGAAATTATAATTCTATCGTTAGCACTAGAATCTTATACTAAAATAGTAGTAAAGAATATCAAAACTCCAATTATACTGAAGATAAGCAATAGAAAAATGATTTCAATAAGTAATTGCCATTTACTTGATTTCCAAAGGTTAAAATCAAAAGATACTTGGCTATTGACTTATCGAAAATCATGGCATTTTTGACATTTTAATTATTCTAATATGGGTCCTGATTTTAAAAAATTGTTAGCACATTTTAGATGTGCTTGTGAACATCTACAGATAGGAATTACATTATCAATTTCATTGCAGAAAAGACATCCTTATAATTAAACATTTAATTAGGCATCTTCTGTATTATTGGCAATTAAATTTGACTGGTCATTGTTCAGTAAAATTTTAGTTTCATTTGGGGAAATTTTTTATCTAATAGAAGTATCGAAAGCAGATAATTCATTTTAACTAGGTTTTTATTTAATTAATGTCATTGAAATATCTTAAGGCTGTTCGATTAAACTATTTCTTGATTTTTCAACTTTTAGTGAATAAATGTTTTGTTTGGATTTCATTTCTTAATTTTAGTTAGAGCTAGAATATTATGGGGTTTTTGGATGTTATATCATAATTCAGTTTAAAATTAATGAATAATAAAGAAGGACTGACCTAAATTTTAAAGAATCTAACTAAAATTTTAGTGAAAATTAAATAGATTTAATTAGTATACTTTATTTAAAATAATTTTACTAATAATAGTTTAATTATAATTAATCAAAGAGAATTATTGGATATTTAAGGAGAATCTTTGAAATTTGAAAATTAAAAATAAATTATAGTTTATTATAGAATTGAGATAACTGTAATTTGTGGTTTTTTTTAAAATTGAAAATGAATTAAAGATGAAATGGGAATGGTAAATTTGGAATAAAAAAATAGAAAATAATAAAATATTTATAATATTAATAAATTAATGGCTGATTAAGAAGATTAATAAAAAGTATAGTAATAAGAAGAGGAAGAAAATGTTGATTAATATTCATATTCAGAAGGAGATTAATATGAATCAGATTCAGATAATTTGAAATTTGATATAGCAAAGCCAGAGAAGAATCCTTTTAGACCAATAGGAATAGATTTTCAAAAAATTTAATAGATAGCACATTTAGCACCAAATTCAAAAGAGATTCAATAAGAGGAGGAAAATTAAAAGAAAATTGAGGCTTATCAATTGTATCAATAGAAAGTAAAGGAAGCAGAAGAGAATTAAAAGGAATTAGAAAAGTAGATAGAAGAGAAACTAAATAAAAAAAAAGAGGAAGAACTCTAAAATTTACAGAAATAGCCAATAGAATAATAAATAAATAAAGGTGGATAACTTGTAAATGCAGATGAGATATAAAAGATAATTTATCCTTGGTAAGTATTATATGATAATACATGGAAAAAGAATTATTATTATAATCCAGTAACAAAGGAAAGTGTTTGGGATTTACCATTAGATATAGTATAGAAGTTGTCTGATTATAGAAGATAGTTTGAGCATAGATTATATGACTATTAAGAGAGGAACTTTTTTAAATTTTTACCTAAATAATATATAGCAAGATAAAGAGAATAATTATTTTAGAAAAGATAGAAAGTAATGTTAAGACCAGCAAGAAAATAAGTGGAAGAATCATTGGCAACAAAGTTTGGTTATAAATAAGGTGATGAGGAATATAATACTTGGTTTGATAGATTTTTGAGTGATGGAAATAAATATAAAGAGAAAGAACCAGCTTTAACAAGAATGCATCCAGATATAGATAGTGGATATACAAAAGCAGATTTATATGAAAAATTTAGTACATATTTTTGTTTGTTCTTTGCAAGAGGATGTTGTGCTGAAGGTGTTAATTGTAGATATTATCACAGAATTCCTACAATGGATGAATGTGAATAAATTGATAATAGTAAAGATGCATTTGGTAGAACTAGATTTGCTAATCATAGAGAAGATATGAAAGGGTAATATATAATATAACTAATTTTATTTTAGAATAGGCTGTTTTACAAGTGATACTAGAGCTATTTATATTACTCATTATAAAATGCCAAAAGCAGATACAAGTACTCAAGCTTTGGCGTTAATGTATGATACATTATGGAGACATTTTAGTCCATTAGGAGATATTGATGATTTAAATGTTATTCCTGCTAAAGGTGTTTCATTTATTAGGTATTTTTATTAATTATTTAATTTAGATATAAACATAGATGTCAAGCAGAATTTGCTAAAGAAGCTATGGATTCATAAGCTTTAGATTAATAAGAATGTATCATGTGTAAATGGGCTTATGAGGATCCAAATCCTAAGGCTATGTCTAGAGAATTCGAAGAAGAAAAACTTAAATTAGTTAATGCTGTTAAAGATAAAGAGAAGTATTTCCTGATTTGGATTTATTAGAAAAGAATAACAAAATAGTACTTAATTTAGAAAGAAAATTGATGGATCATAAATTAGAGATAGATCATAAGATGATAGAAAAACTAAAAGAGGTAGTGATAGAGGAGGCAGAAGACCTACAAGAGGAAGAGGAGGAAACCGGTTATTTGATGATGATTGAATTTTTCATCATTTTATATTACAAAATTATTTTATAATATGGGTAATGCATAATGCTGTAATAAAATTGTCTAAGATGAGGATGTCTCAGAAGTCGTAATCCTTTAAGATTCTAATTAATAATCTGCTAAATTATAAGAGTATCAAGTTTTTATTCATTTTATAATAGTGTTTAATAAGTAATACATAGCTATAAAAAAACAGAAGAATGTGGAACTCCTGCATTTCCAGAATTAAGGTCTCAGTAAAGTAAAAAATCGGAACAATCTTAATCAATGAAAGAAATTTAATTTTTAAGGCAAGTTGACAAAGATGAACAAATTTTTAAATCAACCTGCACCTTAGGTAAAAAAAGATAAAATGATTCTCCTATTGTTGCATTCGAAGCTAAGAATTCTTTAAGATCTTTTGATTCTAATAGACTTAAAAAACTATAATCAGTTACTGAGCAATAAATTAATCTAAAAAATATATCTTCACCTAGAGATGAAGATTCATTTATGCAAGATAGTTAAAAGGGTGGGTATCCAGATGAAAAATCAGCTAAAAGTATTCTTAAATAAGAAATGAAGTATAGTAGATTTAGGAATTAATAAAATTAAGCTGATAGCACTCTAAGAAAGGTTCAATTTAATTTAGAATGATCATAGTATATAGTTTTATATTTTAATTCATTTTCATAAATTAATTTATATAATGAGTGGTGGTTTAACCTACTTTAAGGAAGATTTTCCTGTCTATTCTGATTTGATAACCACGATAAATGATCAACTGTTATATATAGATAATCTACATGCTATTACATGTATAAATGAAAATAAAAATAACATTGCTTAATATTTAAGAGCCAAAAATGCAACAATGACTAAATATTTGATTCATTTAAATATGTACATATTACATAAATTGAATTATGGAAATTTGGATGAGTTTCCAGTTGATTAGTTGATTGAAGATAAAATTTTATTACAGAAAATAATTTAAGCTTAAAAAAAATTATAATATACCATTGATAAATTATCAAAATATCAAGAAAACCAAACTAATGAAGAGGAATAAGTGATGGATTAAGTTGAGAAATTAGCATTAAAGCCTAGAATAGAGAATCTTCATAAAGATGAAACTAATGATAAAAGTAGTAATCCAAATTAAAAATATGTACCACCTAAGCTTGCAGCAACTCTTTCAAAGAGTGATTTAAATAAATAAAAGTAAGAGAGAAGAGAAGAACAAAAAAAAATATAACAAAAAGCAAAATTAATAAAAAGTATTTTGGATGATTAAGAGGTATATTAATAATGAATATTAAATTTAGACAGATAAGCCAAAAGAAATGACAGAAAGAGATTTATAATAATTATATTATGGAAGAGCTGAAGATGAAAAATAAATAGAAAAAAGGAAATATGAAGAAGATCATATGACAAGATTACCAACAACTAGGGATGAGAAAAGAAGAGAAAGAATAGCTGAGAGAAAAGCAAATGTTACAAGATTAGATGATTTTTAAGAATTTGAAACTATTAATAAAGTTTTAAATAAAGGTACAAAAAAGATAAAAAAACCTTAAGTTTCAAAACTAAAGGGAAGTATGAAAAAAATTGTAAAAAGAAAAAGAAGATGAATTATAGTTTATTATTTTAATTATATTTTTTTTTAATGACAACAGCCCATAGACCTACATATAGACCAGCAATAGGTGGAAGTGAATAAGGTGGAAATAAAATGTTAGTCCATTCAAGATCATATCATTCTAAAGATTTACCTGCATATTTAATATTGAAAATGAGAAGACCTGGATAGGGAACATAAGAGGAATTGGAATCAAAGGATTTTAAAATGGATTTAATAAAAAGAGAGGAAGAAGGGAGGAGATAAAGAGAATTAAAAGCTTTAGGTGTTTCAGAAACTTCATTAGCTATAGAAGCTACTTAAAAAAGTAGAAACTTTTTTAAATTATTAATTAGATTAAAATAAAGATGTTTAAGAACCTATGATATTAAAAAAAACTAAATTAGAAGAAAAAGAAGTATATGAACAAGATGCTGATGATAAAGAATTCATTAAATCTTCTGATGAAGAAGAAAATTCATAAAAACCAGAAAAACATATTATATAGTAATAAGATTTAAAAATTGAAGAGAAATCATCTTCATCAAGTGATGAAGAAGATGATGATGAACTTTTAATGAGAGAATATCAAAAAATTAAAGAACAAAGAGAAATTGAAGAAAAAAAGAAAGTAAATTAATATTTCTATATAAGTTTTTAGAAAAACAAGAGTATTTAGATAAAAATAGGGAAGAAGAAATTATTAAAGGAAATCCTTTATTAATTAGTGAAGATTATTCTTTAAAAAAAAAGTATTATTTTTATAACCATTCATTTTAGATGGTATGAAGATACTATTTTCAAAAACTAATCAAGACTTGAAGTAAAAGAAAAACAAAGATTTATTAATGACGCTGTTAGAAGTGATTTTCACAGGAAATTTTTAAATAGATATATATAAATGTGATTATTTGTTAATTCTATATTAATTATAAATTAGGATAAGTACAAATGTGAACAAAAATCTCTCATTACAGATTATTAATCAAAATTGATTTTATCATCTCTATAAAAATATGAATTGTACAATTCATTCCCTTGGCAAAGGATATTATGCTCATTATTAATAGTTTTTTCAATTATTCAAAATCTTAATGTTTTGGATTAATTAAATGCCTAAAATAGAGCTCAATATATGATATTAATAAATTTTATAGAAATTGAAGGGGGAAAGTAATATATAAACTGAAATTTTAAAATCACTTATAAATGAAGGTATTTCAGTTTACACAATCATTTAATATTTATATGATTTAGGGTCTGAATATATGTAAAATAAATAGATGTATAAAGACATAAGAAACATTGTGGAGACTTAACCTTTAAATGATTAATAAAAAATTATTTAATAATAGGAACCTCAAGTTGGTGTCAAATATTCACAATTTTCGTAGACTTTTGATTATTGAGATGATGAATATGTATTTAGTAATTGGTAAATTTTGAATGCCTTAAATGGATTTTTTTCAGTAGTGGTAAGCTACAAAAGCAAATTAGGGATTAAGTTTTAACTAATGATTTATCAATTTATAAATTCTAAATATAATGATGGGATTCGAAGGCTTTCTGTCCTAGTTAATTCTTTTATAAAATTAGAATATTTTAGGATATCAATATTGTAACTTAGACATTAAATATTCTAGTAAAAATATTGCAATGTTTATTTTCAGTATTTTACAATTCTTTTTTAGATTTATTTATTTAGCTCATGCTCTCTTTTGGAAACATTACTATTTTTAATCAACAATTGATACAATCGTATTTTATGAGGTAATATATCTAAATTATAATAGGATCTTTTAAATTTATTTAAACAAATTGGGATTATTGGATAAATTTATTTGATTGTAAATATGACATTGTTTTTACATCAATATAAATTTTTCTGATTAAATAATTATGAAAGGATATGATGAGATTAATACTTAAAGAAAAAAAAGAGAAAAGTTAAGATGAAATTTTAGATTAAATCTAAAAAGAATAGAAATTAATTAGTAAATCTGTTAGAAATGATGAATAAGATGTAGATAAAGAAATAATTATTTCCAAGCTCAATTTATTTTATGAGAAATATAAAGAAAATGTTAGAAGATATTGATTTGATGGCAGATGAAATTGAGAATGCAAATATAACAATTACTGAAAAGGAATGTTTGTTAAATGTCTTTAGAGAAATGGTTGATAATATATATAGAAATGTTAAATTTTAAATCAGTAACATAGAGTCATGATTTTGATAATTCCGTTTTTATTCTCATCAATTATCTTATTAAATAATATTATTGTAATTGAATTATAACTTTTTCAATGAAATCCTTTTAAAATAAAAGCTATTCATATTTTGTGATAATAAAATCATTTCATCGCTTAAAATAATAAAGCTAAATAATGCAACATTTATATTTAAATTTGTGAATTAAATATATGAGTTATTTTTCTTTGTCGCCTTCAAGTGAAATACTTTCTAATCAAAGTAAGGTGTAAAGTATCGATAATTTTGAAAATTTTGTTCGATCTAAAAGAGAGAGAGATAAAACTATTGATACTAAGTAAGTTAAGGAATTCAGAGTTATTGCCAAATTTCTATAAAAATATGAAATTTATGTTTAGATGCTTCTTGGGAGATAGTTAACTCATAAAGATGAAATAAAATTAAGTTAGAAATGGAGTGAAAATATTGATAGTTTTAATGATTAGATGTTACCAGATGCTATATTAAGGTATTCACTTTTATATTAAATTTAGATTTCCTAATCCTGATTTTAAATAATGTGATTCATATGATACAATGACAGCATTAGAATCAATGTTATTCATTGAAAGAATTTTGAAATTAGATAGAAATAATATTGAAAACAAAATATTTTTTAAAGCAATAGAAGGAGTTTTGACAAATCTTGATCCAAACAAAAATTTAAAGGTAAGATTTGCATTTACTTAAAACTCATAATTAAAAGCTACTCATTAAGATTTATATTTATTAGATAACATTCATTAATAAATTAGTGAAAATAATGAACCAATATATGAGACTATTCAAAAAAAATAAACAGATAATTAAAATACTAATCAATAGAGATTTGATAAAATGAATAAATTAACTTCAAATTTTAAAGAGTTATTGAATAAATCTGAATAAATAGCTAATATTAGATAAAAATTAAATGAACTATTGGATGTGGATTATAATATTTTAAAAAGGATTACACCAAGAAAAATGAAAAATGGTGGTTTTTTAACTTTTTCAAATGGAAAATGGTCTCGAACTCAATAAGATACAGCAGACTTTCTTACTTTAATGAGAAATATTATAGTTGTTTAATTAATATTAACTGGATATAATGTATACAATTCAATTTCAGAGGATGGAAAATATATATTTTGTAAATTATATGCTACTGAAGAAAATCTTAAAACGATGGCTGAAAAATAAAAAATGAAAAAAAAGTTAAATTTTTGTTTTTCTGATTTATTTTCTTTAGAACCAGTGGATACAAGTTTTAGACCTTTAAGATTAAATAATAGATTATGGAAACCAGATGATTATGATGATTTAAGTGATATGTTTCTTTATTTAAGACCTAAGATAATTCATTTAATTTAAGATATAAATTTTAAAAGAGTTGCTAGGGAAGTAAATTAAAGTAGAATAAGCAATTAATTATTTTAATATGGTAAAATGGATATTTAAGATGATGATGAACATCCTACGGATGTATAATGGTTTGCATATTATTAGTATCTGGTTCATCTTGAAAAAGAATTAAGAAGTATTAGAATAAAGAATGCAATTAATAGTGATATAGCAGCTTTAATAAATAAATAATTAACTCCTTACGAATTATACATAATCAGAAATAGTAAAAATGAATAAGTAAAAAAATTAACCAAATAAAACATCAAGGATAAATAAAATTGGTTTCATTAATAAGAAATTAAAAAAATATAAGAGAATGTATTTTAGGTTATTTAAGAATATTCAAGATTTCTTGTTAATACTGATAAAATAACAACTAAATTAATAAAACTATTTAAAAAAGAAAGATTAGCATAAAAATATTTTAGAATATTTGAAGAAGCCTTAAAAGTAGCTAATACAGATGGAAAGGTACTATTTAATTTTTGGGATTTAATACATTTTGAAAGATTAGATTCATATGTTATTTTCACAAAACCAACTAAAACTTGTTCTACAACAATGAAATATTAACATAAGATGTGTTGGTGTAAATATTAAATTAATGAAGAAAAAAAAATATCATTGTTTTCTTCTTCAGAACGTTTAAAATTAGTAGAATAATCTATAAATTCATTATTTTAGATGAATGATTTAATAAGTAAAAAGATTGTATCATCTTTATTTTGTGTAAATGATCATTTTGAATTATTTGGACATTAGACTATTTAATAATAAGATATTTTAGAAGAAGATTTTTATAGAAAGAAAATGTATCATTTAGAATTTGAATGGGCATTCAATATAACTAAACCTTGGAGTACTCCTATTAATTAAATTTGTGAATACTATGGTGAAAAAATAGGTCTCTATTTTTACTACACAACTTATTATACTTAAATGTTACTGAAGATAGCTTTTATTGCTTTGGCATGCAATTTAATTTAATGGGTTATATAAGATAGTGAAAGTGATCTTTATTATTTATTAAGAATAATATTTGCATTTCTATAAATCTAATGGACAAATTTATTTGTTGTACTATGGTAAAAGAAACAGTTGATTTTTAATATTTAATTTGGTTAATCAGGAAAAGAAGAAATCTCTAAATAAAGAAGCAATTTTATTGGAAGTTATAAACGATCTATAGAAAATGATTATATGAATTCGATAGGAATTAATTAATTAGAACTATTTACAAGAACATTCTTTGCAACTTCTACATTATTATTTATTATTGGATTATATGCAGCAATAATGATTGGTCTATACATACTTACAACTACTTTAAAGGCATAATTTTAAAATAATAAATCATTAGAAAGTGGATTTTTTGAAATTCTTGTCACAGCTTCTATAAATATTGTTATTATTTAATGTTTAGATAAAGTTTATGATATAATTGCAATTCATTTAACAGATTTTGAAAATTAAAAATCTGTTAAGGATTATGAAGAAAGTTTTATTGTGAAAAAATACATTTTATATTTTGTTTCTTATGTAGGACCTTTAATTGTAATTGCATTCTTAAATGGACCTTTTGATTTATATTGTAAAGAAACAAATTGTTCAGATCATGTTTAATATCATTTTGCAACAATGATTATTTGGGTTTTTGTATTCAAGACATTCAAAATTATGAAATTACTTTATTATGTTAAGAAGATTCCAATTTTTAAATATACTTTTGATAATATTGATATTAATAAATATATAGAGGAATAATCAAATAGATAATCTTATGCTAAAAGTTAAGAAAGATATGGTACTTTAGAAGATTATATGGAAATATTTTTACAAAATACTTTATTATCTATTTTTGGTTATACATTTCCTTTTAGTTTCTTTTTACTTTGGGTTTAAAATATAGCTCAAATGCAAGCAGATAAAGCTAAATTTATTTATTATCTTTAGAGACCTTGGCCTTAAAATAATTCAACTTTAGGAGTTTGGAATAGTATTTTAGAACTTATTAATTATGTTTGCATTCTAACTAATACAGGTTAAATGATTATTGATTATAGTTTAAAGTATGGAAATGAATTAATATTAATTTATTTAACATTTCTAATTAGTAATTTCATGATGAATTTTATTATAAATGGAATTTTTGGATAGATTCCTTTTGAATTAGGTTTGTTTTTAAAAAGATAAAAATATTTAATTAAAAGTACTATTGAATAATTTTAAAAAACTTAGGCTAAGGCTCAGATGAAAAGCCAAGAGAATTTAAAGAAATTTCCTTTATTTAAAGTTTTCGGCTCATCAAATATTCAAATTAAAGGAGATTTTGAAACCATAAGTTCGGAAGATGAACTGCTAGATCATTTTGATCTTAATTATATGGAGAAATTTTGTGAATTATCAAAAAAGGATAAATTAAAATCAAATAAAGCTATAGATAATAATTAATGTAGATCTACAAAAGTTATTGATAATAATAATTAAATAAAATCAACAAAATATTTAGAAAATAATTAAAAAAGAAGAACAGTTTAAGGATCTTCTACAAAAATTCCTTTAGAATCTCTTTAAAAAATACCTCTAGGATCTTTTCAAAAAATTTAAGAATCTAAAAAAAATCTAAGTATTGCATTTGAAGAAAAATACTCAAAGTAGAAAATATGTAAAGAGGATAAAGAAAATAAAAAAGAATAAAAATAAAATGTAAATAGATAATTAAGTTCACTTTTTGATTAAGTTATGTAATAATAAACAATTTCAAAATATTTTTAGCGAAGAAAAAACAATTAAATTTTCGAAATAAAAAAATGGAAAAGATAAGACAAGAAAAAGTTATATTCAGCTTAAGAATTTTTATATTAAAAAATTCTATTAAACAACCATAAATTAATTTGGTCTGATCTAAGAATTGCTTGTAGATATGTGTATATGAAAAGAAAAACATTATATTTTAGAAATCTTGATTTTAGAAAATTAAAAATATTTAAAAAGAATCAACATGCAATCTAAGAATTATATAAAGAAAAAGCTAAAAACAAATTTAGAAAAGAATTTAAATTACTTTAGAATTCTAAAAAAAATACAACTCATGTAAATATAAAAGAAGATATTGAAGAATTAAGTCTCTTAAAAATAAAATAAAAAAGCTATATAAATAAACATACTTGGTTATATAGTAGAAAGGTTTTATTATTAAAAATAAAAGGAGTTTGGTTTAGTTAATATAGAAGATAATGTTAAAAAGAACCTTCTTTAAAAATTGCTTTAGATTATCTCTCTAAAGCAAAACTTATAGAAAAAATAAAAGGGGAAACAGATTTAAAAGATAAACTTTCAAAATCTTTAGGAGATCCATAAAAGATTTAATATCTAGGACTAGATACTTTAATTAAAGGATATCTATCATTATAATATAAGTATTTTATTTTAATATTCAAAGTATGAAAGATAAATATGAAATACCCCTTTCAACTAGACAATTCAATATTATAGACTATTACATTAATAAAAAGAAATCTGATGTTTTTACATTTATTGTGGATAGTTTTAGGGATACATTTATATTTGATCATTAATACTAAAAGTTATAATAATTTTCTATGTAATATTTTGAAGAAGAATTGTTTCCAATAGAACATTTTAAGTTGATACGATAATTAAATAATACAACTTGGATTAGTAAAGATAAGTTGGGTAAAAAATTTTTAATTTAATTCTTATAAATAAGACATGAATAATAATTTAAATATTAAAGGGATGATTATGAGAGTTATGGTGTAATTTACTTAAATGGAGAATTAAATATTCGATTAAGTAATTTAGTTGATTAAGTTGATGATTTCTATATAAAAGGATATTGTGTTATAAAATATAATATATATTCTTAGATAACTTTAAAATAAGTAATTAAATATAGATAAGTTCATGGTATTTAATATAAATTAGATGAGATATATGAATTTTTACATGCTTGTTTAAGAATTATTAAACATTAGAAATGTGGAGATATAAACTTAAGTAGTTTTATTTTACATCAAAGAACATATATATTATTCAGATCTAATCATAATGATGACGATGACTTAATTAATTTGGCATAGGTTATAATTGAAATGATTTTATTAAAACCAATGCCTGATGCTATAACTGGATTTCAAAAAATCAACATATCTCATCCTTTAAAATTAATACTTTAATAAATGATATATGAAGATGTATAAATAGATGATTTACTCAATAGAATACCTCTAACATCTGGTTTTGCTGAAATTGATATTGAGGATGAGATAAAGATTAAAGAGAAAAATAAAACGGATGATTTTAAAGATTTTTTAACTCTCTCAATACATTAAATTAATTTAAATTTTAGAATGAAATAATTTAAGGATGCTTTAGAAGAAATAAAAATAATAGAATAATAATTGAGTTATAATTAGTTTACATCTGCTACTTCAATTGAATAAGGTTTTTATCATTATTTTGTTACACATTAATACAAAATTTTGACTAGTCATTCTGATATATCTTTCACTTTTAATGTTTTATTAATAATTTATATCAAATTTGGAACTTTATTATAAATGAAATTCAATTTCATATAAGATCTGGAAATGCTCTATCATGCATTGACTAGATCAGTTGAAAGTTTAGATGATTTAATAAAATAATTATCACTTAATGTAAAATTAGAATAGTTAACTAATACAGAATAGAAAATTATGTTAAGAAGAAAATTAACAAGATCTAATTCTTAAATAGATTTATAATCAAAAGACAGATTAAAATTAATTTAAGACATTAGAAAAAATCCTACTCATATAAAAATAATTATTAAAGTAAAAAAAGAATTATAACGCTATTGTTTATAATTTTAAGCTTTACATTCATTATATCTTTATTTTAATTAGGATTTTGGTTATTCAGCTTAAATATTAGAGGATATTTAAAATACTTAAACAAGGATAATTTAATCTTAAACAAAAATAATACAAGTTATTGAAGAACCAGATGATCTTACACCAAATTAATTTAATTTTAATTAATAATCTCCCACTTTAGATGCAACATTAAAAATTGCTTAATAAGAGAACTTTGAAATCTAAAAAGAATTTGATGATTCTCCTAATTACTGTTTGCAATTATTATATTATAAATATTTACAATTAATAGTATGGTTTGATGGAGGAAAAGAAACATTTCATAATAATTATATAGACTTTTTATAAGAAAAAATTAATTCACCAGTGTATGAATATTTCTCTGCTTAATTAAAAATCATTTAGAGATATGAAATACCTAAAGATTATATAACATTTAATAAAGAGTGTGAAATTGGAAAATACATTGTTATAAGTATGAATAAATGGATAGAATAATCATTTTTTATTCCATCAAAACTTGAAATATTTGATAATTTCTAATTAATGTGGAAATAATTAATATCTTATAGTGTTTTAGAATAATCATTAGAAAATAGATAAATATTGGTTAGGTTATTAAACTAAAAAGAGTAAACTTTACCATATCTTTTATTAGAATTAAGAACCATTCATTAATTACTTCATATAGATAATTATGTGCCACTTCATAAATAATTAGATCCTAAATAAATTATTATTAAGAATCTTAATAGCGAATTTGTAAATAATAGTTTGATAAAAAGATTACAACATCTCCATAATGAAGTCTCAATTGAATCAGATTCTTGGTTTCATTCTAAAGGATTATTATAATTTAGATTGTTTTATATTTTATCTCTATTTTTTACTTTTTCGAAAAAACACTTTGAAAATATAATGGCAGAAGATTCAAATTTATTATTGTTAGGGGAAATGGCTTTAAAATAAGCATCTTGTTAATCTGAAACAGATGCTAAAAAAGTTAAAGTTTCATAGATTAGAATGAAAGCTTTTGATATTAAGGAACTCAAATCTGATCCAAAACCAAACCAAGTTAATAAAATTTTAAGCTCTTATTTTTTTGTAAGGAACTTTGTTGAAACAGAATAAAATGAAGAAGATGAATTAAAATTTTTAATAGATAAATATAATGAATAATTAAAACCATCTATAATTGTCTTAGCAATTATTTAATATTATATCGCTCTCGATCGTAAGGATTTAGCAGAAATCATAATTTTATAAACTTATAAATTAATAGAATATAACGTTTGTCTTTTTGATTATGCTCATCCTTCCTTTAAGGATGATTTATTATTAATGTAAATAAAAGTAAACGAAGAAAAATTGTTTCATTTAGAACCTTTTGATAGACTATTTAAAAGAAAAAATGATTTTAGAAATCTCACTTCAGATAATTTATTAAATTTATAATATGTAATTTACAATTAGTTCTTTCATCTAGATATTTAATTTAATATCGATATGTTAGAAGATTAATTTAAGAATTTTAAATTGTTACCTTCTTATTATGATAAATTAAAAAGCATTTATTAATTATATCTTTTATATTTACATACAACTTAAGGAAATATTAATTTAGAAGAAATTGAAAAGTAATTATTAATCTTTATTTTAAGATTTATTAAAATAGAATTTAAACAGAATACTGCTTATTCAGCGATTATTAAAAATATTTTAGTTAGATTTTATATCAATATGCAAGATTATGAATTAGCTTTACCTCTTATTTTAAATATTTTAGATTATTTGTATTCTATAAAAATTTAATCTAATTTTGTATTAAAGTAAACCAATTAATCAAGTTATGTAAGACTAGATTTTAATAATCATAGGTTATTGAAAATAATGTGAATTTTTTATCATCAATTGTAGATGTTAAATTAATTGAAATCCATTCTGAAGAAACAGATGATCAATATTTTTACCTTATTGATACTTAATTCATCCAAGAAAATTTAATTTATTACATAGATATTATTACTAATCTTTAAAATGAAAATTAAAAATATCCAAAAATAAATGAAATATTTAAGCTTTTATTTGATATATCAGAAACTACAACATTAAACAATCTCTTTAAAGTTTTATCATAATTATACTTATGTTATTCAAAATCAGAATATTTTCCTTTGATTTTAAATTAAGTTTATAAAAATTCAGAAAGATAAGTAATTTTTAAATATTATAATTTAGCTATATACATATGTAAATTAAAGGAATAGTTTAAAAGAAAAAATGAGTTAATTAATAATTATAAATGAACTAAGTGAAGATGAAAACACTAAAATGACTTAATAAATTAATGTTTTAAATTATGTTATTGGCATATACGAAAGTACAACTAAAGGCATAACTTAAACAACTTTATTAAGTTGGAGCATATAATCTGCTGAAAAAGCCATGATTGGATATAAAATTTTAGGCAAAAATTATTAATCTACATGTCACTACTTATTTCCATAACTTTTTTTATAACTATCTGATTGTTTTGTAAGATTAGGTTAAATTTCTACAGCATTGATTCTTATTGATTAAGCAGAAGAGGAATTGTTAGAATGGTTTAATTAAAATAAACATCCTCTAAAAGGTTTTTTTTTTATGAAATAAGCCCTTTTAAGACCTCTTTTGACTGATTTATTTAAAAAATACACAGCATTGTTAATGGAATTGGAATACATTAATCGCTTAGAAATCTATGAAATTATTCGAGCTCTATTTTAATTTAATAAAAAAATATTACAACTTTTTGAAAATAGCTTAGATAGTTAATAATTAGAACTAAATTTATTATAATATGTTAAAACTTTAGATTAAACTGAAAAAATTACTGTTGATATATTCGAAATGTATCAAGGAAATGAGCCAACTTAATTAATGAAATAAGTTTTAAAAATATCACCATATGATATGACTGGGGTAAATATTTTAATTGATGTAAATATCTATTTTATAATAATAGGCCTAATCAATTTTTTAGTTATTTAATTAAAATAATCAATTTACTAAATTAGTCTTAACAAAAATTGAAGAGTTCCTTTGACTTATTACATTTTAATTCACTTAATTTATTATTTTTATTTAATTAATATAATCAATCTTTTTTTTCTCTCATCTTCTATTAATATAATAATAGAATATTTTACAAGATAAAAAAAAATTTACAAATGCTGCTCTTTTCTTGATTTAATGATAATGAAGAGCTTGTTATCAATAAAAAACAATAAGACTATAAAGTCAATAAATAAAAATGAAAAAAATTACTTTATTTGACTTTTATAAAAATATTATATAACGTTATATTTTTAATTTTTAAATTGCCATATTCACAGTTGCTTTAAAGAGTATGATGATCAAATTATGGAATTTTTACATTTATTAAAAGAAAATTCTATAATTATGTGATATAAAATTGATAAAAATGTTGTACAAAAAAGATGAAATTTAATAAAAATTATTGAGAAAACTTAAATAATTAACAAATTATTGTGTGGAATACAATTAAAAATAATGAAGCCTATTTAATTATTTCTAATAAATGATATGCTTTCTTTTTGAACTCACCAAAATAATGATCAAAAAATTTAAGAACTAAAAATTTATTTTGGGTTGTTTAATAAAGTTATTAAGACAAGGGTCAAATGTTATGACTTATTTATCTTATATGATATAAAAAATCTACAAAAATATTTTAAATTGATGTTGGGCATATAGATTAGATAAATTTATAGTATTTTACTAATATTATCTATAGTTTTATTTAATTTGAAGGTTTGAGTTTCATAATTAATTTAACCAAATTAGATTATTTTTTTAATAAATAAATGAAGTTTGAAGAAATCATAAGAAAATATGTCAGTCCAATAAAGAGATTCGATCATGTTCTTGCAAATAACTATTCAGCTTAAGATATTTATAATTATTATGAAGAGTTGGTAATTCATATTGCTAATTAGGCTAAATTTAATGAAATTGAATCATTTACATAAATTAGATTTGCAAGAAAGTTCGCAGAAGTTGCATAAACATAAGATCAAATGGATTGGTTGAATGATAGAGCCAAAGAAATTTCTAATGTGGCCATAAGTTTATTCAAACTTAGATTTCCTTAATTATGAGAAATAGAAGATATTAAAAAATAAAAAAATATATTTCTTAATATTAAGTCATTATTCTTTTGAGAATTACCCTTTAGATATATCTATTAGACAAGGATATTCAAGTTTAGAATTCAATATTTCTTAAGCCCATTATAAGATTTTCATTAGTATTGTTAATTTTGCTTATTCATTTCCTTAAGAGTCTTAAAACAATTGTTAATTGACTTCGCTTGCTACCTTAATTCTTTGAGAATTTTGAGTCAAATGACTTAAAGGACATTTTCCGAGGTCTTTGTAAGCTAATAAAGACATAGCTTTTTCTGTTTCATCAATTAGATGAGGCTACTTAAATTATAATTTATACTTAATCTTTTAAGAATTCAATTATTTAATTTTAGGCATATGAAATAGCCTAATCCAATTCATTATTTTTTATTAGTTCTATTAGTTTTTGCATTTTTAATTTAAAAAGAATTTATTTATTATTGCTCATAGATACTTTTTCTAAAGCAGAATCAATTTCCCCATTTAATATATTTTTTTTAATTTCAATTCTCTCAATCATTTTATCAAGTTCTTTGTTAGATACTTTAATTATAAATATTTAAATATTACATTAAATTCCAGCTTCTTTAGAAAATTCTATTGCTGCATCTCTATAACCCTCAACAATAAAAAAATTAAGAACTAATTCATTCATTTTAGCTTTTGGTATTACAATATTGTTTTAATTATGATGCCAATCTTCAGCTGAAATTTTATTTGAAGCTTAATTCATTTATTAATAATAAAATAAATAATTTAATTCTTTAAAATTTTTTATGTTGTTCATCATCATAATATTATATTAAGGAGTAAGGTTTTAGATTTTAAAAGATCTTAATTTTAGAGACAAAAAAAGGAGATCAATTTTATAAAATTGAAAAACTAAATATATGAGGTTTAAAATACTAATCTGGAACATAAATTTTCTGTCTAATTTTCAGTAAATCTTTGTAAACATTCTGATATTTTAATTAAATTTAATATTTAATCTAATAATAGGTTATGATTTTTTAATCTTCTAGCTAATTTATACAAATTCTTTACTATTAATTTAATACTAAATAGTGGAAATTTTTATAAGCTAATTAATATTATTTAAATTTCGAATAAACTAATCCTTATTAACAATATCAAATACATTGAGAATCAGCCTCATCTCTCTTTTAAGTCCATAATAAAGTAAATGAAGAATATTTAATTGAATCTTAAAAATTTATAATATTATTTAGATTAATCCTATAAACAGATCTTCTTGATCAAAATATTGAAGATTTTGCTTATGAAATTCGATAGATTTAGTGTAATTTTCAGCATTATAATAAATGAAATAGTTACCAAAGCCATACAAACTTTATCTTCAATAAGTTAAGCACAAACAACACATTTTACATTTTTATAAAATTTGGCTGGTTCATTCTCATTCTTACTGATTTCATAAATAATTCCTAATGGATATTATTAATTATTACTCTAATTGTATTAGCTATTAAAAATTAATAAAAATAATCAATTATTTATTTATTAAATCAATAACTAGTATTATTATATTACTTTATAGTATTGCCACTCTTTGTCCACTAAAAAGTTTTTAAATCTATCATAAAAATTTTTTAGAATCAATTGCTTAAAAATCTATTGAAAATCTATTTTTAAAATCTTTTACCCATATTTAAGAATAGGATTTTGTATGAATCAACAATAATTACATCATTTAAATATATGGATACTTAAATGATTAATAATTCGTCTTATTAATCTGCAAATCTTGATTCAATAGATTTGGTTTAAATTTAAAAATTTAGCCAAGGGTCAAAAATTATTTCAAAATGTCTGATGGAAAAATTCAAGATACTTTGTCGATACGATTTTATATAAGGAACTAATTAAAATTATGATTACGTAACAAACTTATTCATAAATAAGTATACTAATTCAAGCTTTAAGACAAATTTGTGAAAAATTGCAAACTTAGACATATATTGTTAAAATTAACTTTAATACTTGAATACTTAATCCATTGGTTATCATTTCTGTCTCAATATGATAGTATACATTGTGTAAATATAGATTAACGAAATTTCTTTTAAGTAACCTTTAATTTTATTAGTAAAATGTTTATTATAATAAAAAAATTAAATTCAGCATTCTTAAAAATGAGTCTTTTTAATTATGAAGATTTTTATTAATATATCTTTGTTAGAAATATGTAAATTATATGGAATTATAATCTGATAAAAATTCTTATGATTCTCAATTTAAAGAATAAAATAATTTGAATTAACTCACTAATATTAATATATTTTAAATTATATAAATTAATTAAATTTCCTCTTATATAAGTTGGAAATAAATATAAATGCAAGGAAGTACTATAATTAGTATAAAATTATTAATTTAAAGTTTAAGTCTTGAGTATCTTGAACATATTCTTAGATTTTTTAAAGTAAGAAGAACAAAAAAGTGATACTTATAGTAAAATGGGGTATATTAAATTAAAAACATGTCATTTAACAACTTTATGAAAGTTATATTATATTTAATCAAGAGTAAAATTGGTTAGAAAAATAGATGGGTTGTGGTTCTTCGAAATAGGCAGGAGAAGCAAGTTAACCAATATAAATGATACAGAAAAGGTTGAAACTAAAAACTTCATCAACCTTACCAGACGATATTAAAAAGAAATTATTTCGAAATAAAGATGGAAAATTATTTTATGTAGTAGAGGAAGATAATAAATACATATAAGTTCCATTATTAAATAGTGTAGAATAGAATGGCTTGCTGAATAGACGGAGATAAATGCATATATAAAGTGATTAATAATTTTGATTAAATTAACTATATATTAATATTTTTGTATTATGTAAAATCATTAGCAAACAAGGACTCCAATAGCTAAATTATATCCTAAATAATTGCAATGATCATCTGCACTTAAATCAACAAGATTTTGATTTGAACATTTTGAATCTTCTTTGTATTCATCATTACAAATTTTAACACTATAATTAGTTTTATAAATAATACTCTTTATGAAAGATGAGAAAATCTTTATAATAAGCTTCTGTATTAATATGATGAAATCCTTAAACTTCCATAGGTAAATGAGGTACAGGATCATGATCATGTGTCACTCTAAATTTAGCAGCAGGATATATTGATTTGACAAAATTGAAAAATGCAGAATCCCCAACTCTTGGTGATCCATAAGTATAAAAATGATCTATTTTGAATCCATTAACTGTAAGAGTAACTAAAGCATGAGTAGCAAGAGCTCCTCCTAAACTATGTCCAGTCACTACTAATTTAGCATTAGGATATTTAGTTGTTAATCTTTTAGCTGCATTTATTACTTAATCATGAATGCCCATATATGAATAAAAGAATCCTCTAAATATTAATTATATATGTTAACCTATGAACTTGACAATTATTTGTGCAATATGGATAAGAAGTTTTAATGTAATTAATGTCTTCAAGCCAATTTTTAATTGACCAAGGAAGAGTTCCTCTGAAAACAATAATTATTTCATTATGTTTAGGATCATAACCTGAAAATCCTGCATTTTCATTTGTAGAATTAACAAATATTTAAACATCATCCATATAAGGTGTTTTACTACATGGAGTTGTACATGACCAATCTATTATAACATTAGGATGACAGTAACTAGCAGCACAGAAATACCAATATCTTGTAGCATCTGTTTCATCATATGCACTATTAGAATCGATTATGAAATCTTCATCATCTTAGGCATATGTAGACACTGTCAGTATTAGAATGACGAATAAGATATCAAATTTCATATTATTAATAATATTTTTTTTATAATAATACATATTTCATAATCTAGGTCTTTCCTATTATTTTTACGCTTCTATTTTCTCTAATACATCAGGATTAGCAGATTAATCTGCCCTAACTTTTCCATTTGATTAATTGTATTTCTTATACAATATTACAACACATGCTCCCCCTAATCCTATATTATGTTATAAAGCATAGTTCAGATTTTTTATTTATCTATCTTCAGCCATTCCTCTTAATTACCAACATAATTCTGCACATTATGCTAATCCTGTTGCTCCTAATGGATGTCCCTTTGAAATTAAACCACCTGAAGGCTTTCAATTTATAATTAATTATTTTACATTTACTACTACTCTTCCTCCATATGTATTATCTCCTTTATCTATAAATTCTCCTGCTTTTCCTACTTCACATAATCCTAGAGCTTCATAAGTAATTAATTCATTTGCTGAAAAACAATCATGTAATTCAACTACTCCTATTTCTTTTGGATTTACTCCTGTCTTTTAATATACTTATTCTGCTGCTCTTCTACTCATATCATATCCAGCCAAATTCATTAATGATTTCTATACAAATGTAGATTCATTATCTGTTGTTAATGCACATCCTATTATCTCTATTGCTTAATCTTATAAATTATGTTCTAACATAAACTTTTCATTGCAAAGTATAGCTGCAGCCGCACCATCAGATGTTGGACAACATTATAATTTTGTTAAAGGACCATGAATTTTTGGAGATTTTATTATTTCCTCTAAACTATATTTATCCCTAAATTAACTATAAGGATTTCTTGTTGAATGTAAATGATTCTTAAATGCGATTTTTGCAAAATGTTCAGCTTTAGTTCCATATTTTTACATATGTTCTACTCCTGCATTTCCAAAAATTTTTGGTGCCCATGGACCTTTACTTTTTTCTGAAGACCATTCCTCAGAATAATTAACTAATTTATCAACTGGTTAAGTTCTATCTGGAAATTTCAAAGTTAAAGAACCTACAAATATAAACATTTATACCTTTCTCCATCTTTTCAAAACCTAAAGCAAGAGCACAATCATAAAGACCTCCAGTAATAAATTGATGGGCTAAATGTAAAGCTGATGATCCAGTTGAACAATTATTATTTACATTATATATTGGTATACCAGTCATACCAACTTCATATACTGCTCTTTATCCACATGTTGAATCTCCATAAACATATCCTACAGCTGCCATCTTAACATCTTTAAATGTAAGACTTGAATCATGAAGAGCTCTTCTTGTTGCTTAAGCAGCCATAATAGGATAATCAGGATTATCATCTTTTCCTGGTTTAATAAATTTCGTCATTCCAACTCCAATTACGAAAACACGCATTATTATTATTAAAATTAAAAGAATATTAATTAAAAACTTTATTAAACTTGTTTATATAAAATCCAAATAACATATTAAACCTTTAAATTTCTATTTAATGAATTTAAACAATATATATGAGTTTAATCTACTTAAATAAAAAGGCTATGCCAAAAATATTAACTGTTTAATAAAATTATGATTTAAAGAAAAGTAATTGATTGCCTTTTAAATTTTATATAATAAATTAATGAATGACATATTTAGGAAATCATTTTAAGCTTCTACCATTGATACTAGATAAAGATTGGGATCCAGGTAATTTAAATAACATTAAGATGCATCTATTCCTATATCAATAGTTGAATAAAATGGAATTGAAAGATGGATTAATGATATATTGAAGGAAGCTTGCTTAAATGAAAAATAAATCAGTTTAAGCAAATTAGGACTTGATAGAAATTCTTTAAAGGTTGTAAATGACTCTCTAATTTTGATTGTAGAGTGCCGGAGTTAAGGATGAAGACGTTGGTAGACTCTATAGAAGTATGTTTGTCTATACAGTGGGATTTTATGAAATGCTTCATGAAATTCTTAAAAATTTATAATTAACTGCTTCGATTTGGAAAGTTTTTGGGATTCTTTTAGAATATGTTGCAAAAGGGGATTTTTATTTTACAATAAATTAAATTTAGTAAGAAAGTTAATAAAAAATTGAAGAGCTCAATCAAACATTAGTTTAAAGAGAAACTTAATTTAAGGTTATAGAAAATTAGGCCAAAGAGGAAATAAATAAATTATAGAATATGTTATAAGATACAACTGATTAAAATTATGTGTTAAAATTACAAAGAGACAATGCAGAAATAGATTTTCATTAATCTAATACTGCATTTGAAGAAGAAGTTGCATTAAGAATTAAGTTTGAATATCGGATCAATTAAATTACATCTGTATATAGAGAATTAGGTTAAGAGTACACTAAAATTGTGGAGGAATTTAAAGAGATAAGAGTATTATATGATAAAATTAGCAATGATTTAATGAAATCTTAAAAATAATTGGAAATTTTAATAGAAGAAAAAGAAATTAGAGTAAATGAAATCTCTCATCTCAAATAGACAATAGAAAATTTGAAAAGATAATTAGATGAAAAATAATATAAACTTCAAATTAATGAAATCAAAATTAGTAAATTAACTAAAAATTCTGCTAATGATTAAAGCAATTCTATGAATTATGAATATTAATTTAATTAGTTATCTATGCAATTTTCAAAATTTAAAGAGGACAATATTCACAAGTAATTTAATTTTAAAATAATTTCTAGATTGCAAGAATTAGAAAAATATCAAAGGAACTATTAAGATCTTTTAGATGTGAATTTGAAATTAACAAATGAGAATTAAATATTAAAATAATAAAAGTTTGATTTACAAACAGAAAATTAAAAATTAAAAATTTCTATTGATTCGTTTGAACAATTAGAGAAAGGTTATAAATCGAGTATTTTATAATTGTAAAAGGAAAATAGAGAATTAATAGAAGAACATGATAAAGAAATTAAAAAGTTTTAAAAAATGTAAGTAGAATATTCATTTGGAGTTTAAAGAATAGAAATTTAATAGAATGAAATATTAGCTTTAAATTAAAATATATAATAAATGAAAATTGCAAAAATTCATTTAGATGAATTATTTATTAAAGAAAAGGCCCAAGTGGAACTACTATAAAATAGTTTAGAAGGAAAAGAAGAAACAATAATAGATTTAGAAAAATGTTTAAGTTTCAGTCAATAAAGATTGCATACTCTTACAATGGAATTGAATGAATAGGAGAATAAAATAAAATTAAATTTATAGGAATTTGCAGCAGCTGAATTATTGAATAATAAAAAAATTGAATAATTGTAAGAAACTATAGACAATCAAAGATAAGAATTAATTAACGAGAGAGATAAACTCGAAGCACTTTAAAATGAATTTGATTCTTAAAGAAAAGAATTAGTTGATATTTTATCTTTATATAAAGTCAAGGTTTTTGAAAACAATAATTTAGTTACTAAATAATTATTTTCAGATCGAGTCATAAATGATGATAATCAAAGAATAGGTGAATTTATTAATGAAATTGCTGATATAAGAGTAAAGTATGAAGAATGTTAAAGAAAGTATAGATTACTTGAAATAAAATTTAATGAATAAGAAAAATTAGGGAATAAAGATAAATCGTTTTTAGTTGAAAGAAATGCCATTAAAATTAACAATTATAAAATGATGTTAAAAGAAATGGTTTCTAAGATGAAACTTGAAGATGCTTTAAGTTAATGGGATAGAACAAATTAAAAACTGATTAATTTAGATAAATCTTATAAAAATCTTTTTGAATAAACAAAAACACTCAAAAATGAAAATGCTTAATAAATCAAAAACATTGAGCAACTAAATATCAAATTAAAGGAACAGCTTAACTTAAATTAAAAACTAAAAACTGATTATAACAAAAGATCAAATGATTACAAAATAATTAAGTTCAAATCTCTTATTTACTGTGCGAGTCTAAAAGATGTGAATTAATAATTGAAATAATAAACTGATAACTTATTTTAATTATAAAGTAATAATGAAGAATTAAAGAATGAATTATTAAGAGTAAGAGAAGAAAATGCTAAATAAAAATAATAAATAATAAGATATAGACTATCTGCTTAGGGTTAATAATAATAAAACTAAATAGAAGATTAAGATTAATACAATAATTTCTAAAATTAAAATAATTATTCTACTCTTAACAAGTCTGAAGATTTTAAAACATAAAATTCATTCGACGAATAATCTATTTCAATTAATAATTCTATTTTTTTAAGACATTAAACAAATTTGCTTAAGAAATCTAAATTTTAAGTTGAAGTTGAAAAAATAGAGTAGGATATTTAATTAAAATAATCTGAAGTTTATTAATTCAAGTTAGAATAATTATCATAAACTATTGATACTAAATAATATTAATCAATAGAAAATTAATCTTAATCTTAAGTAAAGAAATTAAATAGTATTTAAAATAAAGATGATATTCTTAATGCTAATCTAAATTAGTTTTCTTTTGAAAAAGATAAAAATTAATAAACTCCTTTAATATAATCTCGTAGCATTAGTGTAAGTCAAGGAAGCAAGAGTTAAAGAAGTAATAAATCTTAAGGTTAAATGGATTTTGTGGTGAGAGTCAAAAAAAATACTTTAACATAAAATGCTAAGATGACATCAAAATAATTTGGAAGATTATTTTAAATCACAAGAGGGCATTATCAATCTTGAAAATACTTTGAAATATCATCAATAACTAATTCTTTATCAAATTTTTTCTATTTATTTTATATTAACTTTCTCATTTTTAATGACTGGAGAGGAGGTTTTTGTTTAAATGATAAGATCATTTCTTATTACTCTTCGAAACTAAATGATTTATTGAATAATTTTTATTCTTTACTTTAATTGAATGTTCTTAAAGTTCCACATACCAAAGAATCAAATTTTTAATTCCAATCCTATAAATATGGATTTTTTTCTTTTTTTTTGATTTGAGTAAATATTTAAGTAATATAAAATTAATTTTTTGGATTCTTAGATATTATTGGAAGCTCTTGTAATCTAGCTTAAAATGATTGACTTAATTTTTTTGGAGTTAAATATCTAGGTTTGCCATCTTTTTTATTAGGTTGAATTTATTTTTTAATAATTTTTACTTGTTAGACAGCTAATGAGGCATTTCTAGGTTCGTGTCTTTAAGAATACATAAGAAAAATTAATTTCCTTGAGTTTATTTTCTCTTCTGATAAATCATACATAGTGTGTATCTATTTTTTAATTTAGATGACCAAATGAAATTTATTTTAATAAATTAATGAGATCAGTGTAAAATAAAAAATGTTAAAGGGTATGAAAAGTTAATAAATAATTTATAGGATGGGGGTTAAAATAATATTAAAATACAACTAACCTATACATGAATAAATATGTGTTAAAATATATAAACAAATTAAAAATATATAAAATATATCCGTTAATATATTAATGTTAAGACAACGATCGACATCAAAGGGTAAGCATTTTGATAGGTATGAGTATGTAAGAATGTCAGATTAGTTCCAGAGAAAGTCAATTTAAGTGATTATCAAATACATATGGTAGAGGATTAGAAGAATGAATCATTAAAAGAACTTGATCTTAATGAATAATTGAGAGTAGAGAATTGTTAAGCAAAATACAATAGTTTATTAAAATAGAAATTAATGGAAAACAAATCTTAATCAAGTTTATTTGTCTATCAAAGACAACCATCAAAATATAAACCTTATATTTTTGAGAATGAATGTCCTTCTCCTGTAAGAAAAATAGCAAAGACACCTTATAAGATTTTGGATGCTCCTAAATTGAAAGATGATTTTTATAATCAACTTATAGATTGGAGTATGAGCAATTAGATTGGAGTTGGTTTAGGAAATTCAGTATATACATGGAATGCTATAACTAATGAAACTACATAATTATTAGAAATTGAAGCTCCTGTTTGTATTAGTAGTGTTAAATGGTGCGATAGAAGTGAAATCATCGCTATAGGAGATGATACAGGTTCAGTTAGAATTTATGATATTGTTAAAGCAAAGATATTAAAAACTTATGAAAATCATAATTTGAGAGTAGGTTGTTTAGATTGGAATGGATTTAACATAACAAGTGGAAGTAGAGATAAAAATATATTGTTCTAAGATATTAGAACAAATAATGATTATGAATTATAATTTTAAAGTCATAAATAAGAAGTTTGTGGATTATAATGGAGTCCAAATGAATAGTTTTTGGCTTCTGGAGGTAACGATAATAATGTTATGATACAATCAATAAAAATGCCAAATTAATCAATGTATGTATTTAAAGAACATGTCGCAGCAGTTAAAGCTCTAGCATGGTCTCCTCATCAAACAAACATTCTCTGTAGTGGAGGTGGAACCACAGATAAATGTTTAAAATTCTGGAATATATCTAATGGATAACTCTAAAATAGTGTAGATACTGGTAGTTAAATTTGTAATATGAAATGGTCTACTAATACTAATGAATTAGTCACTTCACATGGGTATTATTTTATTTATATATTCTAGCTATTCTCTTAATTAAGTTGCTGTTTGGAAAATGCCAAAAATAGAAAGGATTGCAACTTTATATGGTCATACTTTTAGAGTTTTATATTTATCTTTAAGTCCAGATGGAGAAAATATTGTTACAGGAAGTGGAGATGAAACTCTTAGATTTTGGAAGTTGTTTCCCTCTAAAAATAAAAATTCTAATTTTGTTAATCAATCTAAACTGGATTCTATAAGATTAGATATAAGATGATGATAATTAAACAATCCTCTCTCATGTATAATAAAAATTACTATATCTTTAATTTCTTATATAAATTAATTTATTTCATAAATTACAATTGTATAAATCACATAAACAGAGACCCTTGAATCTTAAATAAAAAATTATAGTAAACATTTTTAGAAATTAATTAAAATAAAAAGACAATTAAATATATATAATTGTTAAAATAATGAAAAAAAAATAAGCAGAACATCAGTTGATATTGACAAATATCCCTCTTGCCCTCGATATTGGATTTACAGCAGTGACATTATCATCTAATTTATCTTTTATGATGGAAAATCCAAATGAGTATCCTGTCTAGTTTCATTTCGAATTCTAAAAATTCAAGATAACTCCTGATAGGTAAGCTTAACATTAATTAATTAGAGGATAAATAGCTCCTGGAGCAAGAATTAATTTTACATTGACTTATGCCCCAGTTTAAGCTGAAGTTGTTGTAGCATCTATAATTTTGCATATTTAATATGAATAGGCAAGAGTGATAAAAGTATCAGGCATAGGTAAATATCCATTTTTACAATTAAATACAAAAAAACTTAATTTTGAAAGCTTGCTAATTGGAAAGACTGTATCTAAAGAAATCACAATCAAGAACTAATCAGAAGTTACAGCTCAATTTCAAATTTAAAAAATAATCGATGATGAATTCAAAGATAATGCATTTAATTTAGATTATTATTCTGGAACCATTCCTCAAAAAAGTACTTTTTTAATAAAGGTCACTTATTAACCAAAAATACTTAATGTCTCTGTTATTAGATTTAAAGTAATATGTTAAGGAGGAAATGAATTAACTTTTGAATGTGTAGGATAAGCATTAGAACATGCAGTTTATTTAAGTGAATAATCTATTAATTTTGGAGAAATTAAAATAGGTAATTAAGCAACTAAATTATTAACAATTCATAATGATTCTGATCTTCCAACTACTTATTAGTTTTACACAGATCTTAATAATATCTTTGCATTTAATAAGATAAGAGGATAAATACAAAGCAAGAGTTTTGATAGAATTATAATCTCTTTTACTCCAAAAAATACAATTAATTACTATGAAAGAATTTATTGTATAGCAAGTAATCAAATTAAATTTGTTGATTTAATTGGTACTTGTTATGATCTTTTAATAAAACCAATACCATTACTTTAATAACATGTAGATAATTTTAGAAGAAGAGTGATACAAGGAAAATTAAGTGAAGTAGATTTTAGATATATGGAAAATTCTTATTTGATGAAAATCAATTAACAAAATTAAAGTAATCTTTAAGGAGAATGGCAAGAAAATCCTAACTAAACAGTTTTATTTAAAGAATTGATGCTTCCACCATCTTCTGATAATAGATTAATTAAATTTTCTGAAGATTTTATAGATTTTAGCTATGTTGAATGTTAACAATAAAGTAGTGCTAGAGATATAGAATTACATAATAGATTAAATTGTAAATTGACAATTTTTTGGACTATTTAAACTCATCCAACAATAAATGGTGAAAAAGTACCTGTTTTTACAGTATATCCTGAAACTTAATCAGCTTAAGCAAATTCTAAATGCAGATTCTAGGTTAGTTTTAGACCTACAAAATCATCATATTACTATTTTCAATATATTCAATTTTTTGCAATAAAATATAATCCAAAATTAACTAAAAAAATATTAGATTAAGTAAAAAATAGTAAAGGTTCAATCTTAAATGAATCTTTTGGATAAAATGCAAATTTGAAATTATCATAAACAGGAGTAACAATTTAAAAAAATACAGTTGATTTTGCTTCTAAAGAAATGATACCAACATTTAGTGGTTAGATTGGATGTGTAGGGCATTCTTTTGGAATAAATTCTTAACCTTATATTCCAATAATAGAACTTCGACCATCAAATAAATTGTATTTTCCTCCATGTACAATTGAGGAATCTGTCTATTAAACAGTAGAATTTATCAATAAATCAGACACTCCAATATATTTTAATTTTAGTCCTGATCCAACAAAGACTTTTAGGGTATATCCTAATTAAGGTTTGGTATTTGGAAAATCATCTTAAATGTTACTAGTTGAATTTGTTCCAATTGAAAATAAGGCTTATAATTAAACTCTTATATGTCATATGAATCATTAATCTTCTAATTAAATTACTCTTTAGGCTATAGGATATTGTTCTACTCCTTCACTCAAATTATAAAATGATGGTAAGGTTTTCTTTCCTCCTTCTTTTGTTGGAGTATATTCTAGATAAAAAATAACTGTTCATAATGAATCAAGAGTACCTATGAGTTATTCAATTGATGTTCCAGAAAAAAATTAAAATGAATTATATATTGAACCTTCTTCTGGTTAAATAAAACCAAATGAAGTTTTACATTTAGATTGTTAATTCATTCCTTATAAAAGAAATAAAAAATATAAAATTAAAGTACCTATGACAGCTACTGAAATTTTAGCAGATAATTAAAATCTTATTGGTTATCATATTCCAGGTTCTGGAAATTAAGATTTTCCACTTGAATAAAGAAAACCTATAGAATTGTCATATTAATTTGAAATATTTGGACAAGGAACAGATGGAAATCTTCATTTAAATGTTGATCAAATTGATTTTAATATAATTAAGGTTAATTTCAATACAAAAAAATATGCAACACTAATTAATAATTCACCTTGTACATTTTATATTGAATTGGTTTTAAGACCAAAAAGTAAGGAAAAAGAGAAATTTGATTAAAAAATGATAGCACTTATAAACAGATCTTTTACTTTAGATTTATAGAATGGAATTATTGCAGCTAATTCAAAATTGGATATAGGAATAATGTTCAATCCTATAGAAGTTTGTGAATTTGACTTAGTTTTAGATGTTATTGCAACAGAAAAAAATCCTAAAGCTCCTAAAGGTCCTAATTTTTAAAATAAGAAAATAATATCCTAGAAATGTAAATTAGAAATAAAAGCAAAAGGAAATTATCCTTTATTAAAAATTGCTGATGTAAGAAATGATTCAATAAGTGTTGCAACATTATGGGAAAACTTTTAAATTAATTAAATAAATACAGAATTAGGAAAAGATTTAAATGAAGATGAATAGAAGTTTTTAAAAATAGAATAATTAACATTTGATTAAGCATAATAGTTATAAAAGAGATTAAGAAGTTATGATTGGAATTTTGGATATTTACCATCTAAACCATAAGTAAAATCAAGAAAAATAGTAATAACAATATAGAATATTGGTGGAACTGATTTAGAGTGGTAATTTAAATTACCTTCAGATCATTAAATAGAATTAGAACCATGGGCAGATCCAGGAGAACCTTCAGAAGAAGATACATTTGAAAAAGCAATTCTAGAAAAAAATATATTTTAAATTAAACCTAAAGGTGGTGTAATTCCACCAAAATGTTTTAGAGATATTGAATTGATATATACTCCTTGTAATTTAGATGAAGAACTTAAATCAAAAGGAATTTCAAATGAAAGTCATTTTTTAAGAGTAGTTTTATAAATTTTGAATGGCAAACCATTAGTGCTTAATTTAAAAGGAACAACATTGGCTCCATTAGAAGGTAGATTAGCAGTTAAAAAAAATAGTTTTGAATTGCCTGATACTCCAGTTGGTTTATTATAACCAGTTAAATATCCTATAGAAATTTAGAATGTAGGAAGTTCTAAAGTTTAATATAAAACAATAGTAAAAGAAATAGATATAGATGGTGAAATAATTGATTCTTAATTTAATGTATTTGATATTCAGAATCCTCAAGGTTCCCTATTACCAAATGAGAAACAATATTTATATTGTCAATTTAGACCATTAGAATAAAAATCATATAATTTTGAATTGTTGGTTGAAGTATCTGATATGGTTAAAGTAATTTAACCTGTTAAATTAGCTATTTAAGGAACTGGATATGCTAATTAACCTAAAAAATAGACTTAGAAATAAGCTATAGAAATTCCTAGATAAAGATCACATTAATCTCCAATAGGTTCAAAAGTATTCTTTTCATTGGAAGAAATAGATTTTGGAGAATTATTACCTTTAAAATCAGCACATAGAATGATAATTTTATATAATTAATCAAATGATCGTAAATTTACATTTGATTTTGGTGTTTCATAATTTACACTTTCAAATAATAGACCAGGATTGTGTTGTGGTGATGAATTTTTGATTGAACCTATTTAAGGTGAATTAGAAGCATAATCATTTATTGAACTTAAATTAACATTAACAACCGCATCAACTCCATCTGTTTATGAAGGAGAATGTGAATGCACTATAAGTTGGGAAAATAAAAACTAACAAATTAATACTTCATAGGTTAGTTAAAATTCATAAGCAATAACAGTTGATAAAGAAACCTTATTTTTAAGAATAAAAAAAAAATCAAGTTTGAATGTTGAATTAGTAAATTCTTTTAAGTAACCACCACCACCAATACATAATGCTATGGCTCATCCATTTTAATAATTATTAGGTTAAATAATTACAGAAATATTGACTGATTCACATACTGATTAAATCTTAAGAGCATTAGATTAATAACCAATTACACTTTATCAACCTGAATAATAATAATAAAAAGGAGATGAACTTAAATAGGAGGATTTGTAAAATATATTATAATTAATTTAGATCTATTCAAAGGGATTACAAAGACTATAAGACTATGTTTTTAGAAGATGAGTTTATAGAGTTAACAGATTTGATTATGGAAAATACATTTTTTAACATAATTTAAGAAACAACAAGAAAAGAATGTGATTTATTGAGAATATCCAAGACATTTGTCACACCCGCAAACAAATGATAATTATAATAAAATAGATTTTAAATAAAATTAAATGCATTCATTCAAAGATTTAGACATCACTGATACAGAAAATGAACAATTATAATGTACTCAACATAGCAAGGACATAATAAAAGTTTGTTTAAAATGTAAATTTATTTATAAAATAAAATAGCTGGTTGTGATTAATTAAAATTGTGTCAGTCATGTCTGTCTAGTCACGATTCTTCTCACAAAGAGATTACTATTTATTAGTTATTTAAAGAAGTCTAAGCTAAGATTAAGGCGGATTGTAAAGTTGAAAAATAGAAGGATAAGTTTGACATTGTATTTAAAAACATCTAAGAGATGAGACAGTAAGTTCATCAAATTTTTAATCAATTAGAATATGATATTAAATAATATTTGATAGAAAAAATAAATATTGATGAACTCAACTAAAATTACCAAACTTTAATAAATATTAATGAAAATAATTACTTTTAACATATTCCAATACTTAAAAACTACTACTTGAATCCAATAAACTTTTTTGATGAATAGATATAACTTTCTTATGTAGAAGAAACGATATTAACAAAGTTGCTTGCTCTCAATGAAAAACTCAAATTGTAGGTTGAAAAATTAAAGAATGATGCTGAACACCTTTTTGACATCAAAACTCGTAAAGCCAGTGAACATTAATAAGAAGAATCTGTTTAATTATTAACTACTCTAAATGGACATGAAAATGTAGTGAGATGTGTGATTAAACTTCATAATGGAGATTATGCAACGTCATCAAGAGATAAAACTATTAAAATATGGAATTAGAACACTTTTTAATGTATACAAGTTCTGAGAGATCATATTAATTGGGTATAAGATCTTACACTAATTCCTGATAATAAATTTGCAAGTTGTTCTGATGATAAGACCATTAAAATATTTTCTCAATTTATTCAAACTTAATCAACTAATGCATTTTAATCTAGTCTTTGGGAATGTGTTAACACTTTAAAAGGACATGAATCTTATGTAGTTAGAATTGTATATAATGATAAATTCAATTATCTTATAACTTGTTCTACAGATGGAACTTTGCGTTTATGGGATCCCTCTTAAAAGAATGCTCTTGTAGTATTACATGGACATGAAAATTGTGTATATACTTTAGCTAGCAAAAAGAACTTAATAGTTTCAGGAGATGAAGGCGGTTAATTGATTCTCTGGTCGCTCAGCCATATGAAAATTGAAAATAAGTAAAAAAAACATTCTGGATGTGTAAATGCTATCTTAATTGACTAATATATATATTCATGCGGAGATGATCGTAAAATAAACATCTGGGATATTAACCTTTAATTTATTTATGTTATTGTATTAATTTAGTGTTATAATATTTAGAAATTAGAAAGAGCAGAATTAGAATCATTATAATTTATTAATGATGAACTTATTGTAGGGGGGGATGAATAAGGATATCTCTAATTCATTAATCCTGTTTTAAGGAAAGTGACATCAGAGATTCCTGTTCATAATGATCGTATATACAAAATAAAGTATTACAATGGAATCCTTTGCACAGCTAGTTCAGATTTGTCTGTCAAGTTATTCAAGTTTAATATTTGAGTTATATATCCACAAATAATTTATGCTTAAATTTAAGAGAGTGTATCACTTCTCCAAGTGGCCAATAGTTGATCTTCTAGACTACAATCATCAAATTAACTTGCTTAAATCACAACTTCCTAAACCAAATATATAATAACTTCTAGGCCCTAATTATGAGAAATATTAACAAGCATCTATTTAAATAGACTATATTTCTCATTAGTAAGAGCCTTCAGAAATATAAATACTTTCCCCAGATCATCCTGAATTTAAGTAAACTGATAGGATCTTTTCCACTTTTGATTAACTCTAATAAATTAGAGAAACAGAATCCTTAAAGCATTAAAAGTTTGCTTTAAAAGAAATTGAAGAGGATGATATATTTACTGTTGATGCCATGTAATCATACAAACCTAAACTCACTTGCGACAATCTAACAGAGAATCAATTATTGTTAATTAATATTCCTATTAATGTTACCATCAAAGAAATTTAGGATTTTGTTTACTCTCAAACTTAATAATAAGTTTAAGTTCAACTTCACACTTGCTCCCTTAATATGAATGCTTATGCTACTCTCACTTTTTAAAATTAAGCTGAATAATATAAATCATAATTACATCTTACCAAATTCAATGGAATTTTATAAGAATGCAAATCTCTTCACAATACTGGAGAAGAATCTCCATTCAATAGAACAGTTGTAATTACTAACATTAATAAAACTCTTTCACTTTAAGATGTATTACATACTGTTGGATAATATGGAAGAGTCTTAAATGCTGTCGTTCCTTTAGAAATTGAAAATCCTGATCTTCCACTTTATGAAGATATCATTCATACCTTAACTGAACCATGTAAATTAGAAATCCTTAATGTATAAACAGGATAAACAGAAATTGAATTCTATCCTAATTTTGAACAATTTGAATAACTTTATAAAAATTGTAAGAATTTATTTAGTAAATCTTAGTTCCTGAGTATTATGATCCAAATCTTGAGTTGACTTTATTTGAATATCAATAATAAAAAGATTAAAAATAAGATTAATTTAGACTTTTTAGATTACTAAATCAAAAAACTATTAAGTGTCTAAAGGTTCCCTCCAATATTAAAGAAGATTATAAAAAATTATGGATTCCATAAATAAACGTAGAAGCTCCAAAAGAAAATCTACAATATTAATTATATGCTAAAACTTATAAAAATAGAGGATATTGTGTTTGTACATTTTCAAGTAAAGCTATGGCTTAAAGAGCATTATATGCTATTAATGCTGCAGGTTCTTAAGATTTATCTGTATTACCATTACCTCTTTTGAATACACCTAATTTTTATCCTGAAAATACAACTCATAGTAATCAAGAAAAATATGGTGGTAAATTTAGAATTGAAAATTTGGCATATCCTAAATTAAGAGCTATGAAATCTTGGGAAGATTTAGAATTGTATTAAATTGATTTAATTTATAATCTTAAATAACTTGAAAAATTTAGGAATTAAATTTCTTAAATTAGAGATTAAACAATAGAAGCAATTTAAACTAATGAAAATACTTATTAAAAAAATCTTGAAGAGAAAAAAGAAAAAGTTAAATAAAAAGCTTATTCTGAATTAAATAAAACTGATGAATATAAAAAGTTTGTTGAGAATAATAGTTTTTCTGAATCTTTAGCATCTTTTGAAGATAGTGTAGCAGTTGTACCTGAAGCTAAACCTGGAAGAAAATTTGATTTATCTATTCAAAATGAATAATATCAAAATTTTGTTGATGCTATCAAGGATAGAGCATAATCATTAAAATTGAGAGAAACAGAATATGCAGATAAATTAGTCAAAAAATATTAAACAATTTTTTTACCTGATACTATATCAAGAAATTTAGAGAAGAATGTTGAGAAATCAGATGATACATTATTATCTCTATTGTAAACTAGAGTATTAAGTAGTTATTAACAAAAAGAGGTTAATATGAAAAAGTATATTTCAAAATCTTCTAAAATGATGAGTTAAGGTGCTATGTATGCAGCATCAGTTGATATGTAATTTAAAAGAATTGGAGAAATATTTTCTGCAATTAAAAAAAAAGGTAAATATGTTTAAGAAGAAGCAAATAGAGATTCAAAAGAGGCTATGGCAAAAATTGCATTAAAGAAAAAAAAATTCAAACGTTATTTTAGTAGCACAATAACTAATCCAGTTTATTTAAAGAAATTAGCTTTATAGAAACATGAAGAATTTTTGGAATATATTAGAAAAATGTTATTGGGATTTGATTCTTAAAATGAAAGTTTAATAGCTATCCATCCTTTGAATCATAAAGATCAATTAAAAGTAAGCTTGGCTCTTGCTAAAGATGATTAGGGAAATGAATTTTTGAATGAAAAAATCATAAATTATGTTAAAGAGTTTGATATTACTGATGAAACACGTGATTTAATTCGATAACAAGAGGCAAATAGAAAACATTTAATGAGCATGATAACAAAAGATTAGATTGCTAGAATTAAGGACTTTTCTAAATAATCATATACATAAAAATTAATATCATTAGACAAGCATGGAATAACTACGGAAACTTTTGAAGTTACAGATAATGAAGTTGATATTAAATAAATGGTTAATGATTTAAATAATTTTGTTGCTATTGGTTCTGAAAAATATGATTTTGTTATTGATAATTTAGCAAAAAAAAGATATATTGTTAAAAGTGAGAAACCATTTGTAAAATACGATTTAGATTCATTTTCAATTAAGGATATTGGATTTTAAAATTTAGAAAAAGAAGTAAATTATAAAATATGATTATTTTTAGTTTGTAAGTCTTTTACACAAAAATGGAATTTCAAATGATAAAGCTGTAGAAATGCTTAAGGCCTTGGAAAATGATGGTTAAATTTCTGAGGAGATTTTAAACTTGATTGATCAATTACCTGAAAATGAAGAAACTGATTACGAAAAAATCTATTAAAATTAAGGATTAACAAGAAAATGTAAATTTTTATTAATATATTAGAATATGAGTTAGCAAAATCATTAGATTTCAGAAATAATTTAGATGAAATTTAAAATGATATCAATTAGTAAGCATACTTAAAAGATATTTCCAAAAAGTATTCCCCAATGACAAATGATACATTCGTAAGGGATAAGGAGCAAGGAAAATTAAAGATAAAAAATAAAAAAGGTAAATTCTTAGTACCAAAGTAGAAAAAATATTGAATTTTAAATTGTTTTATTATAATGCAGTAAATATATCAAATTTATTATTATTATTTAAAATATGTAATTTGATTTCATGACTTAAAATAAATGATTATGTCTAGATTTATTTCTTTCTGGATTCAAATTTAGAAGAAATTTAAGGACAATTTAAAATATTTCTGTAGATTTATTATATTATACTTAATTCGATGATAATTACTTTTAAAAATTTTCTTTTAAAGTGAAATTCATTTTGAGAGAATCTTACTTCTGGAAGGATTTTTTAATAAATGAAAATAAGAAGGGAATGGTATTTAATAATTTTTTAATAATAAAATATATTTATATAGATACAAAGAGTTTGTGAATATGTAAATAAATTTTAGACTAAACAATTTTAGTAAGATAGGATGATCCTTTTTTATATCTATTTAAAATCTGATATAATAATATATATTTATTAATAAAATAAAGATTTAAATATGTTGAGAATAGTAAGCAAGAAGTCATTCTCGTCAACTTTCAACGTTTTAGATACATTCAAAACATTGAAAAGCGTGGTAATATTAATAGTTTAAGTAAAAGATCACAGCTCCAATAAGACATATAAGGTCATATGTTAGATAGGATGGTGTTCACAGTTCAATGACGCCTAACTTAACATATTAGGCTTTTGATGAAGTGCTTCATGAATATTATGCTGCTTATTCTGGAAATCCATTCCATTTATAAGTGTATAATAACTTAGATAACATCTAAACTGTCAATTTTGGTACAGTGGATAATCCTTGTGTAATTTTCACTGCAGATACACCATTTAGATATGTTGGATGCACAGGTTTATAAAATGAAGATGATTATGAATAACATGAAATTCATTTATTCATGCTTAGAGAAGGTCCATTATAAAGATGTCCAATGTGTGGATAAGTCTTTAAATTGGTAAGACTTAGATAATAGGAAGATGAAGAAATGTCCTATTATAGAGATTCATTCCATCCTATTGATATTTTTGAATTGGATGTAAATTACTTAATTAATTTTAGAATGAAAATGTTTAATCTATTAATATGTTCAAAATGTGGACTCATAGAGAAGCTTCATTGTTTGAAAGTGCATTATATGAATAAAACATTATGGTAACAATGGATAACGATGTACATGATAGATTACTTGTTGATCCAGCTTATAGAATGTGGAGATTCTAACATGGTGAAGATAAATTAAAATATATTGATTAACAATTAAAATAAGCAGGTTATAATGAAGAACGAGTATACAGAAATCCTAAATATAAATTACCTATGTAAAAGGCTACTTATGCAGCTGTTATTGAAGCAGAAAAAGTTTTAGCTATCTAAGAAAGATTAGAAAGAAAAGTTAATAGATTTCATGTGAGAGAATATCTTGATTTTGCAAATCATGCTAGAAGAGAAAGAAGAATGAGATTAAGATAAAAAGAAAGATGGGAAAATAATTATACTTATTTCTATGGAGGTCTTACTGAAGAAGAATAATTATATAATGATTACTTTGAAACTGATTAAGAATTATATAAAGATGATGAATAAGTTGAATAAAGAATTGATGAAGCTGTTGCTTAAGTTGATCCAAAATATAGTCCACTTAGATTTGATTTCTAAGAAGCTTATACTCATAATCCAGAAGAAGATTAAACTTCATTACTTGAAAAGAAATTATGGAGATTTAAATACAGATTAGCATTTGATTGCACTAAAGATTATTAAGTTAGAGAAAAAAGATTAATTGAAAGACATTTAGCAAGAATGACTAAAGATCCTGAATATATTGCAGTATTCAAAAATCTATAAACTGCTGTCAATTCTGAAAATGAATTTGCACTTTTGGAGGCTGAAAAAAATTATTATAATCTTGCAGCTAAAGAAGGATGTAATATTATTATTATATAATTTATTTAGTTCTTTAATACAAAGATTATTTTGAAGGAGATGCATCAGCTGAAATTGAATTAGTAGAAGAATTATACAATGCTTCACCTTTAGCATTTAGCAAAGTTTTTGTTAATCATTCTGCTAGATTATTCTAATAAGAAGGATTCTAGAAATTTCCTAAAAGAGCTTGGAATGATAGTCTTGGTTTAATCTAAAACTATGTTTTGGATTTCTAAGACTTTTCATCTAACATCGTACCAAAAGCTTAAAAATTGGCTAATTATGCTGGTTTATAAAATGTATTTTCAATCTTTTTATATTCTAGGTTCTTCCTGCTGATGAATAAGAATTAGTAAAACTTGGTTTAGATAAAACTGAATAAATTGCAAGATAAAAAATTGCATAAGCTTAAGAAAAACCATAATTAAATGAACCATCTAAATAAGCATAAGAATAAGCACCTCCTAAAGTTGAATAATAATAATAATAAAAACCTCAATAATAATAATAATAATAAGAACAATAATAATAATAATAACAATAATAATAAAAGAAAGGACCTTTTATTAAAAAGAAATGATAATTTTAATTATTCATACAATAGAAGATTACATTATTATTATCTTTCAGATTAATATTATATATTCATTCTTATTGATCTTAATTTTATTCTATTTGCATTTCTTCCTTATTATCCCTATACTCAGAAAACAATTCTTAATAATCAACTTTTTTTCGACTTTCTTTTCCAATCGCATAATGGTCAATTTAAGCACAACCAGGATTTATTTACTTAAGGTTTTCTAAAATTTGAACACTTGAAAATATATTAAATAATATTACATATTTTTTTCTAAATAATCTTTTGAATTTTATTCTTCCATATTCGAAATAGGTAAATGTAATTTATATTCTGGTCCAAAATAGATTTTGTAATCAGATTCATCAGGAATATTATCTTAAATTGGTACATTCAAAGCAAGAGAAGTTTCATATGTCCAACATCTTGGTACATTTCTAAGTGTATAACCTCCTCCACCAACCATTATTATAGGAACATTGAATTTCTTTAAATATTCTATGCAAGTACCATGTCCTATAATGAAATCTTATATATTTACCTTTAATACTTAAATTGAAACATCCTAATCTATCACCACTTAGACTATCAGTACCTCCTTATAACATAACAACATCAGGTCTGAAATTTTCCATAATCTTATCAATCACTGGTTTAAAAATAAATTGTATTGAATCATCATTTAAACCTTCATTTAAAGGAAAATTAACTGCATAATATTTTCCTTTATCATGTCCAATATCATCAATATGTCCAGTTCCTGGAAAATATTCTTTAAATTTATGAAAAGAGCATGTCATAACTCGATCAGTTAAATAGAAAGCTTCTTCTACTCCATCTCCATGATGAATATCAATATCTACATAAAGTACACGTTAGTATGTTTTTAATAATTCCAATATTCCAAGTACACAATCATTTACATAACAAAATCCACTTGCTTCACTCTATTTTGCATGATGTAATCCTCCACTCCAATTAATTGCAATATTGCTTTTTTAATCTGCTATTACACATGCTGCACCAACTGATCCAGAGGTTTAACACAAACAAAAATCAAACAATCTATCTAAAACTGGACAATCCTCCATAAAATTAACTAAAATTTCAATGCTAATTTACATCTATAAAGTTGATCTTCATGTTGACATTTATTTTCAGGGGTTATTATCTTAATTAAATCTATATATTCATATGAATGAAATTGAGTTAATACATCTTCATCTACTCTTTTGATATATGTTTATACAAATGATTAATCCTATGAATTTATTTTAAATGTTTTACAATACAATTCATATATTATTTTAATCCATAGTGCCCAACTAAATCATCAGTTATAGCCACTCTTAATGGTTTCATTGGATGTGTTGTTGAATAATTAAATGTACCAAATTCTTCATCATAATAATATGTCACTCTTTATTTAAAATTATTCATCCTCCCAAATAAATTTTAAGAATTTTATTATTAGGTTTATAACTTTTTTAATTATAGGATTTTAATAAAATCACTATTCACACTTCCTAATAGTCTCAATTTACAAGATCAATTAACTTATAAGTTCATACTTATTTCTTGTATTATTCTATTGCCCTTTAAGAATTTATGCAATTTAAATTCATTTTAATTATATTATCTGTTAATAAAGAATGTTTTCTGCTCGGGATTAACTTAGCTTTTCGAGAAAAACCTTGCAACACTATTCAATCGGCTGTTAAAAACCTTTTAGATATGCCACATAATACTGTGGGGATAATGAATTTTCATCCTCTCTTTTCAATTCTGACTATGAATTAATAAGAACAAAGGAAAAATATAAATAGAAGTGTGAATAAATAGACATGAAGAAAAATCAATTAAATTCTGATCATCTAGATTTAGAATTGAGAGCTGAGGTATCATTTACTTTTCTAAATAGAAACTAAAATAGGGAGAGAATGAAGTAAAGTGTATGGCTGAACTTCTCAAGAGAAAACTCAAACAAATCAAATTACAAGAATAATAAGTTAAAGAAAATCAAAATTCTTTTGTTGATAAGCTAAAGGATAAAGAATTAACTTTAAATGAATAGCAAAAACTAATCTAAGAAAAACATGATCAATTAGACATAAGAGAGTAATAGCTTAAAATTCAAGAATAAAGTCTTGCTGAAAAAGAATCTCTCTTAAAAGAATAAATTAATTATTATACTTAATTTAATGAACGTCTTAAAGTAAATTCAGAAGAAATGAATAAAAAAGAATGTATCTATTAACACTATAATTTAGAATTTTATATCCATTAAATTAATAAGATGAATTAAACAGTTGAAAATTTATTATACCATGAAAATCATATCAGAGATTTAGAATTTAAACTAACTCAGTAAATATAAGGTTTAAAGGATTTTGATAATTAAATTCGGTAATAATAAACGTTTATAATAGAATTTAGGTACTGAATTGTATATAACAGGAAGAGTTAATTGAATAAAAAGAATAAGGCATTCTAAAGAGTTAAGAATTGATCAATCGGAAATTACTTTGGGATTAAAAAAATATTACTAGATAACATCTATAATAAATCTCAAATTACATGAGTGATTAAAAATACTATTGAATAAAAATTATTTTATATATAAAATAATAACAAATCCTTTTTTATCTCAAGTTTTGTGCATTTACTGTAATTAATGTAGGGTTTTTCATTAAANTCATACTTATTTCTTGTATTATTCTATTGCCCTTTAAGAATTTATGCAATTTAAATTCATTTTAATTATATTATCTGTTAATAAAGAATGTTTTCTGCTCGGGATTAACTTAGCTTTTCGAGAAAAACCTTGCAACACTATTCAATCGGCTGTTAAAAACCTTTTAGATATGCCACATAATACTGTGGGGATAATGAATTTTCATCCTCTCTTTTCAATTCTGACTATGAATTAATAAGAACAAAGGAAAAATATAAATAGAAGTGTGAATAAATAGACATGAAGAAAAATCAATTAAATTCTGATCATCTAGATTTAGAATTGAGAGCTGAGGTATCATTTACTTTTCTAAATAGAAACTAAAATAGGGAGAGAATGAAGTAAAGTGTATGGCTGAACTTCTCAAGAGAAAACTCAAACAAATCAAATTACAAGAATAATAAGTTAAAGAAAATCAAAATTCTTTTGTTGATAAGCTAAAGGATAAAGAATTAACTTTAAATGAATAGCAAAAACTAATCTAAGAAAAACATGATCAATTAGACATAAGAGAGTAATAGCTTAAAATTCAAGAATAAAGTCTTGCTGAAAAAGAATCTCTCTTAAAAGAATAAATTAATTATTATACTTAATTTAATGAACGTCTTAAAGTAAATTCAGAAGAAATGAATAAAAAAGAATGTATCTATTAACACTATAATTTAGAATTTTATATCCATTAAATTAATAAGATGAATTAAACAGTTGAAAATTTATTATACCATGAAAATCATATCAGAGATTTAGAATTTAAACTAACTCAGTAAATATAAGGTTTAAAGGATTTTGATAATTAAATTCGGTAATAATAAACGTTTATAATAGAATTTAGGTACTGAATTGTATATAACAGGAAGAGTTAATTGAATAAAAAGAATAAGGCATTCTAAAGAGTTAAGAATTGATCAATCGGAAATTACTTTGGGATTAAAAAAATATTACTAGATAACATCTATAATAAATCTCAAATTACATGAGTGATTAAAAATACTATTGAATAAAAATTATTTTATATATAAAATAATAACAAATCCTTTTTTATCTCAAGTTTTGTGCATTTACTGTAATTAATGTAGGGTTTTTCATTAAAGTTAAAAAGTTTAAGTATTTATTGATACAGTATTTTTGATTTTTATAAGACAAAATTTTATAGAAATTCGTTAAGTTCTGCTTTTGCAACTTATATATTATTCTCTCTTAACCTCTCACGTCTTATAAAAATTTTACTTTGTAATACTAAATTTTGATTTAAACTTAGACAATAATTTATTTTATAACTTGCAATTTATTTGTGTCTCATAATCTCAATTGATTAATTAAATTATTGATGCACATAAAATTAAGCAACCATTTATATATATCTCAATATAAGAATTTTATTAACATTTTATGATATTTCAAGATGTAATTATAAATTTTTATTTTAATTATAATATTTATCGTGAATTTTAATCATTTGTTTTGTTACATCATTAAAAAATCAAAAAATTGTACAACAAAGTGATTTTTAAGTTGCTTTGGTAAGATTTTTCGATTATTTATCAGAATTTATTTTTGGAAATTCCTATTTCATCTCAATTTTTATTTCTAAGTCACAACTGGTTTATCTCACTTAAGTTTTGATTTCTGAAGTTTAATTAGCTAATGGAGTTTGATTTTGTCCTTAAATTTATGATTACTAAGATTCAGAGTAATCAGACAATTCAGATTCTGAATAATTATCAAGTTCATTCTATGGGGTAAATGAATTTGTTTTTAAGCCTAGAAAACTATCTTTAAAAGTTATTTTATAATTCCCTCCTCTAATTATATCATTACCACTTCTATCCTTTCTTTTTTTTTTTTCGTGGTAATTACGACATTTTAAAATAGACTGAATTTTGCTATTTTGTGACTTATTTCTTTATCTCTAAACTTAAGCTTGCATTTTGAAAAGTAAATAAATTGTTTGAAAGTGTTAAGTAAAATATATTAATTTATTTAAAAAAAACTTAACATTATGATTTACTTATACTTAAATTGCAAGAATTTTGTTCCTTAAAACGACTATAAATATTTCATAAATTATCTTTAATGATATTTAAATCATACACTAATCTTAATTTAGAAATATCATAAATATTTGATTCTTATGAAAATCTTATAGAATTATTTACTGTTTTTTTAAATGTTCATTTATAGAAGTTTATAAAAGTTATATATATAGATTAAATGGATCACTTAGAAATTTAAAGATAGTATGGTATTTTTTATAACTAAATTTGATTTCTTAAAATAATAATTATTTTGAAACAACTAAATTATTTTTAAGTTTCTAGATTTTAGTGCCCTTTTCAAAGACTATTTTATAAAATTCAATATTAAATTAATGTTAATTTTTATTTGAATTATAAATTACTTTACTTTATATTTGCTATTGGCTTTTCTATTTTGAGTAACTCATAAAATAAATTTAGGCATATAATTTTAGAAATACTGATTGTATGATCTTGGTGTAAACAGTCACCACAAATTAACATTAGACAATTGTTTTATAGAATTTTTTTCTTTATCTTTATTAGAGGCATTTCTTATTAAATTAAAAATGCCCAGTATATTATAAAGGTATTGGATAATTTCCTTTTATGATAGCTTATGGCCTTAATTTAGTTTAGTTTGCCTAAACTGTGAGGATATCGAATTGAGTTGATCGAACTGCAGATTTTTTATTCATATCAAAAGGATGTTGATGTTTATCAGCTTTATAAATTAACATATATTCTATACAACTTTTACATTTCTTATTAATTTGCCTTTGATAAAAACTATGAATAATATTTTTATTAGCTTAGCGTTTTTGGTTTGATTTTTTACAAAACAAAACTATAATTTTAAAATTCCTTTTTGCTTTCTTTTAAAACATCTCTCGGAAACTATTTAGGAACTTATATCTTCATTGTTTTTTAATCTCAAAAATTTTATATTCCACAAAAAATTATGGATTAGTTCAGAATAAAAAACTGTTAATATTAATAAAGAGTATTATGAATTTGTCTTTATGAAGTATAATTTAAAAAAAATACATGATATGGATTCATATCAAGATAACTTTTATCCATAAAATTAAAGATTTGTATTGATATTGACAATAGAATTAGACAATTTTAACCTTTGTAAATTAGTAATTAAGTAATTATTCATAAATTATTAATATATATATTATGTTATATTATTAAATATAATAAGTAGTGAAAACAATTTCTTTTTGGGTTGAATCATCAATAATCTCAATTTTGTATGTGTTTTACAAAAAGTTGTTTTCAAAAATCTTTTTAGATTTAGTTAATATTACTTGTAAAATTTAATTATTTTATAATTTATGGACACTGAAATGTTATTTGGTGAATAAAGATAAAGATTGGGAAATTGGATATTAAGAATAAATTAAATTCAATAAAAAATAATATAATGAATTAGAATCTTAATAAAATATGATATCTATGATAATAAATGCCTTTATAGATATTAAGATTGTAATAGAAACTTTTTGGATCTCAATCAAGTCAAATGAATTATCAAGAAATAAAGATTGTGATCATTAGAATTTTATATCAATCAATAAATATTTTTAATAGTGAAGAGCATATTTTGTTTTCTAATCTTACTCTTATATCTAAATCAACTCTCATCTCTTCATTTCCTTTCATAGGATATTTACATCTATATCTTAATGAAAGAAGTCTGAATAAATGTTGATATTCAGAATCATCTTCATTATTCTTATCACTTTTTCGTTTTTGAATTGATAATTTAGCTAAACATTCCTCTAACCATAAATTAGTGCCATCTCTTCTTTCAGATAAATGATATTCATCTTCTCCAAGTGCTATTCTTGCCATATGATCATTTAAAATTAGTTTCCCATAATAAGGAAAATATATTTTAATGAATTTCTTCATTCTAATATTTAATTATATTAATTACTTTCTGTATAAATATAATACAATTAAAAATCCTCGCACATTTCTATTTTTTAATTCTTTTGTATTTATAGAAAATAAAATAGCAGAACTTTGCTTTCTATTAAAAGCTTGGTTTGCTGATCGAACAAATATTTCAAAGATAATATCTGTTACAGATTCTCTCATATAATGCATTAATGCCAAGATTCCATCTAATAAATTTTTATCTTCAGATATTTTAACATAAACAGGTTATAAATTTTATTTCATTTCTTCATTCTTTTCTGAACGCATTTTATCTATCAATAGATATTCTCTTAATTTTCGTTCTCTTCTTGCTAATTCAGCATTTGCTTCATTTAATTCAGATTTTAATTTGTTAATTTCATCATTCATTATTTTTACTTAACGATTTAATTCTGAATTTGTTTTTTTTAAATTATCATTTTCAATTAAAAAGGGAAAATTCATATCCTTTTATTCATTTTACCCTTTTTTTGTTTCTTACACAGTTTCTTAATTTTTATTTGCAATTTATGACTTTAGTTATTAAAGTTCATTAGCAATATCTTAAATTTATTAATCCTTTAATTTCATGGATCTTTCTAATTCTTTAAATTTAGATGGATTGTTTTCATCTTTATTAGAAATTTAATGTTGATTTTGAGACAATCTATTTAATTAATAAAGTTCTTATTCTAAATATTTCACTCTTCCACTTAGCCTAGAGATTTCAATATTTCTTATAATGGTATGAAAAATCATACTTTTATGCAATGACAGCTTCAAAATTGTATTACATATCAGTTATAATAGCTCTTAATCTTAGATTATCTTCTTCATGTAATCCTTTAATAAAATGTAATCTATCTAATGTTTATGATAGGGTTGAGATTTCCTGAATAAATTGAATTAATTACATGGTTTCTTATATCAATTCCTTGAAGTAGATTTGGAATAAAGTATTCGTCGTTAACAATTTACATTTAATAATTTAAATATGTAATAAATGAGAAAAGAGTAAGAATTTTTAACTAAAAGGTTGAATGATAATATAAAAATAATATATAATAAGTGAAGACTAATACAGAAAGATGTAAATACTCATAAGAATAGAGTTTTGATTTATTAATAAATTATATAAATAAAAAAGTGATATGTCACAAGAACATGAATTAGATGATATAGCAGAACAATAATTGGCTGAATAAACTGCTCTAAGTTAAATTCCATCAATTCCAGATTAGGCTTTACCAACTCGTTAATACTTAGAGAAAGCAGTTATCGATTAACTTCATGGTAGATTATTATAAATACAAAGTGAAGATGCTTTAAAGGCTTTAGCAAGAGAGAGACCCAAAAATCCGATTGAATTTTTTTCATATTATTTAATGACTTAACATTGTAATAAGAAGAAAGAATAACAAGAATAATGAAATTAACTGTAGTATAATTGTATAATCCCAATGTGATAATAATTATTTAAATATATTAATGCTAAAACATCTTTATGATACAGATTGTGTAACATGGTCTCCATAAGGAAAATTATTTTAAGTGGAATATGCAATGGAAGCCGTGAAATAGGGAAGTATTTGTTTAGGACTAAAATCAAATGAAAATGTAGTATTATGCAGTCTGAAAAGATAACCATCTGAATTAGCTGGTTATTAAGAAAAATAATTTAAAATAGATGATCATATGGCTATAGCTATAGCTGGATTGACTGCTGATGCTCGTAATATTAAATATTTAATATATAGGTGTATTATGTAAATATATGAGAACAGAATGTTTGGAATATAAATATACATATGAATCTCATCATCCAGTTGGAAGATTAGTATTCAAAGTTGCAGAAAGTATTATCAAATATAATAAATCATAGAATCTTAACATAAAACTTAGAGTGGAGCAAAGAGACCTTATGGTGTAGGATTATTAGTTGCAGGAATTGATCCTAATGGTGTACATTTATTTGAAACATGTCCTTCTGGAAATTATTATGAATATAAATGTTAAGCTATTGGTTCTAGATCATAAGCTGCTAGAACTTATTTTGAAAGTTGGTTCCACTTATTTGAAAAAAGTACTTTAGAATAGTTAATTTTACATGGATTAAGTGCTCTTAAAAAAGCCATCATGGAAGATGAAGAGTAATGATACATATTTAATATTTAGATTGAATGAAAAAAATGTAGAAGTTGGAATCTTAGGTAAAAATTAAAAATTTATTCATCTTAATGCTTAAGAATTAAAAGAATATATTTAAAAATTAGAAACATTTAATGCAAATACCTAAATTTAATAAGAGTGATGATTTAATAATAATAATAATAATATTGGATATATTTCTATAGAAACACCTTTTGGTCCAATCATTTTTCTATACTAAACTTTTATCCATAAGCAAAGTTTGTGTTTAACTTTGTTTCTCTTCTATCTTATTATTTTTATTTCTCTAAAAAATGATAATAATTATTTCTTACTATTTAATTCTTTTTCTTTATCTTCTTTCCCCCATTCTTCTATTACTAATTTATAATCAAATTTACGAACATCTGATTCTCCTTACAAATCAAATAATCTTAAAAAGAAATAATCAAATGCTTCATTGCTTAGAGTTATTCCAATATAATTAAATGCTTTAGTTAATTAATCTCTTGTTAATTAAGGTTAATTAAATGTAGGTAGATAAGATAAGATTGATTTTTTGAATTTCATAATCTATGAACTAATTTCATTACTATATTATCTCTCTTCATCTTCAGTAAATATTCTACATTTGCCTACTATTTATTTAAAAATGCTTCTAACTATTTACAATTAACAAGTAGCTTCCTCATCATATTCTATCCAATCTTATGTATTATCTTCAATCATATATCTAGCTAATAAGTACATCTTCTCTACATCCTTTAATTCAAAAGGTCTATCACTTAACTTTAAAGCAATATCTTTTATAGAAATCTTCCCTTTTTATCTTATCTAAGAATCAAAAAGATCATTTTCAACAACATCTTCTAATTTCAATTTCCTTAATCTAAACCTCATATTCAATTCTAAACCTAAATCCTTTATATCTTCTTATTTCACTGTTCTCCTCCTTCTTATACCAGCACTCTATGGTCTCTATTTTTATATTGGTTTCTCTTCTTATATCTAACCTAATTAATTAACCTAATTATTATGTTATGCTTAATTTATAGGTATTTAAGAAAGTGGAGGCTTTGAATCTTTTTCAAAACTTGGTATTACTGCCATTGTACCCATTGTTGCCAATTTCACTGTTGATGTTCTTGCACTCTTTCTATCAGATTTTTGTTATTATTAATATTCTTCCTAAAAATCTTACTAAGCCACTTAAAGTAATAAATTTTTGTATTTTTCATCTACCAATTCAAATTAGTTTTTATAATATTCCATATCATTTTCTAACTATTTTCTTTCTTTTTCTTATTGTTTAAAATTCTCTTATTCATAATGTTTCATATCTTATATTTACTTTTCTAATTATTTTATATTTTCATTCCTTTCATCAATAATTAATTTAAGTTCCATAATATTTTATTCTAATTCTCTTATATGTAAATCATCATTATGTGTTTTAGTTGCTTTTATTATTAAATTATTATTTATAGTCTTTAAATTTTATATCTCTTATTGTAATATTTCACATTTATCACTATATTCTTATAACTATTATTTTAATTATTCAGATTACTCTTCTGCTCTTGACTTTAACATATCAAATTATTCACATTTAACTTATGCATTAAATAATTCTTCATCTTTTAATTTTATTATTCCGTTAAATTAATCCATTTCTTATTAAAGTGAATTAATAACTTTCATCTAAACATAGAATTTCTCTTCAAAATTATCCATCTAAACAGCCCTAAAATCTAATACCTTTATACATTTTCTATGCTGCTTAATTTCTTAATGCTTAATCTAATAAACTTCTTAATCTTATTGATTCTTCTATATAATTTTTTAATTCTGCTTCAATCTCTGATACTTTTGTTACTTTTATGTGTTTCTTCAAAATCTATAATTCTACCTCCTTTTCTGTCAACTATGATTTTACATCTTTCAAAGTCTTTTTAAGATTATTCATTAATATATGATCTCCTAATGGTTGATGTCCTTAACCTGTTTATATGTAACTATCCAAATTTTCAAGAAGTTTCTCCAATTTTGAATTCTCTTTTTAAAGTTAACCATTTTTAGTTTTCAATCTTACATTCTCTTCTTTTATCCTATTTATTTATTGTTTCAATTCAATCTATTCTTCATATAGTGTCTCTTTTTCTTTTTTTATATTCTTTGGTAATTTTTTATCTCCAACTAATGAAGGTGGATTTAACAATATGGCATTTATACTTTATTTTTAACAATTATAATTACTCTATTCCTTGTTTATCAAAATTATCATAATCTTATTCTTCTAAAATTACTTCTTCATCAGTTCTTTTCTTTCCACTAAAAATAATTATATTTATTTACTATTTCGAATTCTTTGTAACTATAGCAGAATGAGGTCTTACATTAGGTAACTTCTTTGAACCTCCATAAGTGTTTTACAATTATGAAGGTAAGCGTGATTTTGCACTATCAGGACGTCCTTTAAAATTAAATGCCTAAATCTCCATTAATATTTACTGAAGATGGTCTACTTTAAAAATCGAATTCCATTATATAATTTTAATTAATAACTATTTCATTCAACAATAACATCAATATTATTATCGTCATCTTCACCTTTTAAGTTTCGATTATATAATTAAATTTGAATGTCATCATCATCCCAATGTAATTTTATTCCTTTATTTTCCCATTTTATATTATATTCATCAAGTATTTATTAAACTTTTTTTTCTGCTTTTTCAAAACTAAAATAAGGAAAAAGCAAAGAGAAACCACAAGTAAAGGGAATGAGCATGTAAGCTAGTGTAATAAGTTTTTAAGATGGCCAAGTGTTTGAAATGGTTTTATTAAGATGTTCAAAAAATGCTTTTAGATCTTGTTCACTAATATATTCAACGATTAATGAATTTTGCCTTAAAAAATAATAAGGATATAATTTTGATAATACAAATCTACTGCCCTAAGTTTTCAAGTTTATTATAGCATTAGCATCATATAATTAACTGTATTGTTTTTTAAATTTGTTTTTATTTGATTAAGGATTAGTTTGTGTTTCTAAAGATTAGTTATTTTAATACATAATTTTATTAATAAAATTAAGATATGTTTAGATGGAAATTAAAAAGAAGTAAATTAATTTTTCAAATATATAAATATAATATTTAATTAATAGATGTTAAAAAATTAAAAAGTATAATTAAAAGTGAGATGTAAAATGAATATATTGGATTTTTTTAATATTTTTTATTCTTCATTCTGCATTTCCAAGTTTAGCTACTTTATAATCTTCTGCAAAATGTAACAATGATGCAGTGAAAACTGCTAACATTTTTACTTTACCCTAAGAATAGTAAGATGAAATAATATACATCTCTTATTTATTCCCAAATTAAAAATACAGTAGCTCCCAATCTTCTTGCAACTGAGATGACATATTTAGCATTACTTTCAATTTCTTCAGGAGTTTCGCCTAAAATATTAATATGAATAAAGTACCTTTTTAAACAAAGTCCCAATCAATAGCTCTTGGTTCAATAGAATTCAAAATTCTAAAGAAGAAATGACTAGTTTTAGCTTTAGGATCTTTAAAAGAAGCTAATCTATCAGCTTCTGGGACTTTCTTATTGGCTGCCTCTAAGATTTATTCATCTTTTTAATCACCCATAGTCTATTAATTTATAAAGAATAAAAATACTTTAAGAACATCTAATCTAAACAATTACCAGATTACACCTAATATAAGTTTCTTTTTTCCATCAACAAAATCAACTCCACCAACATTAACAATTTTGATATTAAATTATTTAGCTTATTCTAATGAATAGTTAGCATTTTGGACTTTAATGATTCTAGATTTAGCTGGAATCTTAACATTTTTCCAATTAATAGTTTATGGCTTTAATTTTTCTAATAATCTATTTAGATTGATTCCATCTCTCATATCTTCAATTAAATTATTAATATATCCATCTTCAATATTGAGACTGTTAATCCACATTTTAAATACTCTTTCATCCATACTACTTTCAGGATCATCATCTTCTTATAACAGTTTAGTTTTTTCATAATCATCTTAACTTGGTGTTAATCCTGGACAAGCATTAAAAATTTATGCACAAAACAATAAATTTAATTTAGAATTTCCTTTAAGAATATGAACTGGTCTCATAAATTTAGGAACTCCAATAGATTCAGCATTTTAAATAACAGTTTTAGCTCTATTTTCAGGATCTTAAGTAAGTCCATCCAAACTGCATCTATCTCTATCTAATTAATTAAGTAAGATAGTATATGCTTCTCCATCTTGTAAATCCTTATCAAAGTTATTTACTTATCTTTATGATTTAGCTTCTTTCAAATGATGATTGAACCATCTTAAAAGTAATTAATCAGGTGGTAATTTAAGAATATCTCCTATTTCCTCTTCCTCTTTTTTGAGTCTAATAAGAAATGGATTCTCTTTTAAATTTACCATTTTTGTTGTTTGAATCTATTATGTTATAGAATTATAATACTTTAATGATTTGCCACACTAAACCAAGAATAATATGCTCTCTTCTATCTTTAATTAAGTCTGGTCTAATGTTAACAACTACACATCCAATAGATTTAGCAGATTATATAGCTAAATTTAAGTTGATCTAATAGATATATTTAATTCATAAATACATTTTCATTAAAGATGTTAAGAGGTTTCTTTACATTTATGGCTCTAGTATCAATTGCACCATTTTATGCCAGATTTATGATTTTGCATAACAATATACCATCTCCGACTTTAACAAACATATCATTTGTTTCTGGATTTAATGGTAAAATGTCAGCAACATCTTTATCATCTCTTAAATAGTAATTGATATGATCACAAAATGATGAAACTTCATCTTGAGAATAAGTATGATGAAATCCATCACCCTTTTCTACTTTCATTGCTTGCATTGTCTTAAGATTGTCCATATTATTTTATAATATAATTTAATCAAGATATTTCTTTCTCTTAAATTGCAGAATTTTATTACTACACTAAATCTTCCTATTGTTGCTTTTCAATTACTTAATCTAATTTATCTTTATTTTTATTTTTTTTCTTAGCACTCTTATTCTTAGATTCTATTGTATGCTTCTTTAAAATTTATTATCTCTTTTTGTATTCAATCGATTTCTGAAAATCTTTTAAATTACAATTGCACATATGATAGTCATCAAATTCTGTCTCTGGAATAACCATCGCATGATCTTCCTTTCCTATTTCTTCATCATCTATAAAAGAGTCTTCCTGATCATATACATTTTAACCCTTTTCATAAGCAATATCTTTTTGCATAGCTCCTGTTTTTCTAGCAATTTAATAAGGATTATCCAATTTCCCATATTAAGCGCATCTTTGAACAATATTATCTATCAAATTCCGTTTTACATTATGAATTTACTCCTCCTCATATATTGGAGATTTAAAGAATTTACCCTCTGGTGTTTCTATATCTATTACAATCCATTCATCCATCACTCCTATATTATTATTTTGTTTTGAAATTATTTTCAATATAAAAATATTGATAGATATTAGACATTAATTAAAATTCTGATTCTTTTCTCTTATAAAAGAATAAATTCTCCAAATGAATTCTATTCATTTCATTTCAATACCAATTAATTAATAAATTTTATATTCATCTAATCATTTTTTTAGTAATCTAAATCTTATTAGTAGAATAGTCTTTCTTGAATCAGGCTCTAATTTTAAAGCACTTAACCAAATTAATTTATTAATCTCATCATTTTGTTTTAATTCTATTATTTATATCTAAAAATTAAATTAAGATAACCATCATATTAGATAGTGTCATAATAAATCATTGTTTCTTTTTGCTTCCAATTTCATATTTAATTATATATATAAAGTTAATCATATATTTTATCATCCTAATCCATTCTATAAAAATATATTGTCTCTTTAACTTCTAAAATCGCTTTAACATATTGAGCAAAAACATTTTTGAGAATAACCTAAATTATTTATTTTCGTATATTACATATAAGTCAAATAATATAGATATCTTAATATAACCAAATCTAAGAATAAGATCTCCACTTATTGCTTGCTAATTAAACGATTAATGTTTTACTTATATCAAATTAATTTTATTACTGTTTTTAATTAATATTTAATATTTAGTTAGTCAGAATATTGTATTTTAAAATCATCATTTATTTTTTAATTCATAACTACAAATATATTTATTCAAATAATCTTTTTTTTCTAATAAAATATGCATTGTATATTATTATTAAACTTTTATTCTTAACTTATTTAATAAAATGATTCCTCTAACTATTGATAATATTTTCCATAAGTTGTAATAGAACTATTAACAGTATATAGATAACTAAGTTAAGATTAATCAAGTCTTTTATTTCTAATATTTATCATAATAAAAATTAATATGACTTTATCATTTTCTTCTTTTGGAAAAATTCTTGAAAAAACTAAGCCAATAGCTGTTGATGAAGTAATAAATCTTAATGGACATATATTGCCTTCAATAAAGAAAGATAAAAAGTATATAAATCGAAATGATTAAGCAAACTCTAAATGTTTTCCTTACTAAAAAGATTTGAAGAAAAGCAATAAACTGAATCGTTTCCATTTAATAGTGTTTCTAGAAAAGCTAAACCAACATTATGTTGTTTAATGCCAGAAAAGTCTTATGAAGCAAAATATTCACCAAAATTTGATGTAGTATAGTATAAATCTCCTGCTTTTGATTTTGGATCAAAAAGTTATTTCAAAACAAGATCAATCTCAATTTGTAGTTAAGATTACTATATTGATTAATATACATCTTTTAGAACAATATCAAAATCAACAAAAGGTTAAACAGAGAAGAAAAGTTCAATTTCATAAACAAAAGATGAATGTCCAAAATTATAACATATCCAAACAATATAATTGAATTAGAATAAGAGAAGTAAGACTCATAACTATTCTCCTGATTTTAATAAATATACTGAACGTAAATAAACATAGAGAGAATTTTTGCAATAATATGATTTACTAGGAGTAAATTATGCAAGAATAGTAAAATTTATTTAACATAATAAAAGAATAAAAGAGTTGATGTAGGATATGTTGAATTTAGTAAATTTACCAATAAAGTTGTTATGAAATAAGATAGAGCCGAAACACCTCCATCAGTTCGTTTAGAATATGAAGTTGATAGACCAAAATAATTAAGGAATATATATTTAGGCAATACAAAACCAATTTAAAATAAGGTAAAGCCAAAAGTACTATCATAAATTAAAAAATGTGGATAAAGAATTGTAAAAAAAAATAAGATTTTAAGTTTTGATTGAATTGATGAATAATATATTATTAATTATATTAGATGAATAATATTATTAATTATATTCTATAATAAGATAGATCTTTATAATATATCAGCAGCATTTTTTATTTTTTTTTTGAACTTAATACAAACTTTTAGAAGCACCTCTATTAAATTCAGGATTTTCTAATTGAATTTAGGATGCCATAGTACCAACTTTATCAAACATTTCCTCAATATTTTATTAATAACAAACCTTCAATTCCTTATCCAGTTTTAGCAGAAACTAAAAATAACTCAGCATTAATCTTATCTGCAAATTTTTTAGCATCTGCATATGTGACACTATCATTCTCTAAATCAACTTTATTTCCACAAAGTGCTAAAATCATCTAATTTCGATCACAATTCTCCTTAAGATCTTCATACCATTTTTCTAGATTACGAAATGAATCCTTATGTGTAATATCATATACTAATATGGCAATTTAGGATTCTTATATACTTAATACCAAATTCAAATAAATACATCTATAATATATTTTAGTAAGTGCTCGAAATGCCTCTTAACCAGCAGTATCCCATAATTAAAATGTTATTTCTTCTCCATTTATATTAATTGTTTTAGATAGAAATGAACTACCTATTGTTGGTTCTGTCTTACCATCATATTAATTCTCAACTATTCTTCTTACTATACAACTTTTTCCTACATTTTAACTTCCTAAAAACACTGTTTTAAATTATCTGTTGCTCATATCACTTTTATAAATTATTACAATAAATGGGATAAAGCTGTATGAATAAAAAAAAAGAAATAAATGATCCTATGAATCTATCTATCAAACCTATATATAAACCTAAAAAACCTACTTGGGAATTGCATTATAATGAAAGTCGACCTGAAACTCAAGAAGATCTTGACTTTGATATTGAATCAAGAATTCTCAAAAAAAAAGAAGTTCGTTTCACTACTCCTGAAAAAAGTCGACGATCATTTTCTTAAGGAGTTAAATATTAAAAAGAATTATTAATGAAATAAATGTTTGGGGATATGTTTGCCAGAAAAAAATATAATTTAATAAGGTCTGATAGAGAATTAAGATAATAAGAATATAATAATAGAATCAATAATTTAGATATTAGTTTATATCCTGGATTACTATCACTTAAATAAATTTATGTCAACCATTCAGATTAAACATCAACTCTAAAAGAAGAAGTTAAATCTCTTAAATCATTTAAATCTAATAGTTAGCCTTAATCCAGCATATTAAAATAAAAAAGTACTAAAGCTAAATCACTATATTCTGGATCAAGAAGAAGTGTTAGGTTTCCTTTTTGATAAAGTTATTTTTATTATTAAATTACACTTATTCTCCTTGTTTAAAATTACAGAACTAATGAAAATATTAATTTCTTTATATTCTTATACTACTTTTACTTCTAAATTATATATTCAAAAAAGATATAGTAAATTATATACATTCTCTCAACATATATTCATAATTATAAATCAATAAAGATTATCATTAAAGAAATATCTTATATTCCATCATGATCTCCATCCCAAAAATGATGAGCATTTGCAAGAATTTCATTTTCTATTCTTATTATTTCACTCTATGATTTTGGAGGATTATATTTATTCAAAATCTATCCAATATCCATGTTATCTAAATAATTCCACAATGAACTTGTTCCTATTACTAAATAACCTGATTTTGGAAATTTAAAATGAATTATCTCTGGTTCTACTGTTACACCAACTGTTTTATGAAGCTGATTACCAAAACATCTTGTTATATGTAATCCTTAATCTAATTTATTTTTTGTCCAAATCTATAAATTTCCTTATTTCATTCCTCTTATCATCTATTATTCAATTCTACCATTATTTGATTTAATTCTCAATAATTCTGTCTCTCTTTAAGGAATATGCTCATAAGATAAATTTTTCATTCTCCATAAATGTATCATCTATTCTTAAAAATCATTTTTATAATAAAATAATGCTTTAGAGTCACCACAATTGATACATAATAATTGATCCCCAACTATCAATAATGAGATATTTGAAGTTCCACTTTAAAAAGTATTAAAGTCGCTTTATTATGACTAATAAAATTAATATAAATTTATACCAATAGTTCATCGGTATTTTTATATAGATCAATAATTTCTTCATGAATTTTTTCATCTTTCATGTTTGTAGCATCTAATTTCGTTATTATATCTTAGTATGACTTATCTAATTCCATTCCCACAAATCTGGCTATAGGTAGACCTGATGTGCCATGACCGTCATTTAAAATAAATATATGTTTGCCATTTCCATCTCCTATCTTAGTTTTACATAAAGCATAATCTTAATTTCTTATTTTGTATCTCCTTTAGTCTTATCCATCTGAACATCTATTTAACTTCAAATAAATATTTACTTAATTGAGTGATATTTAACTACATTCTTATGAAAATCATCAAGCTTAACAATTGAAATATTTAGAACTGTTTTTTATTTTGTATGAACTACAGGAGAGTACATTAATTAATTTGAAGCCAGAGTTGGTAGTCGAGTTGAGTTTCTTTATAATTTACTATTCCTTGATGTAATTGCTTATGGAACAACTTATTTTTATTAAGAAATTGCACCTACTTTTGTTTTTAACAAAAATAGTTTCTTTTATTATGCACTCATTTAAAGATAAACGATATTTAAAATCAATAATTAAAATATTATTTTAGATATAAATTCAATTTATATAATCTGCATTATTATTATAAATATTCTAATGTAGATTCTATTAATCAAAGCTAAGAAATTTTTGTGAAGAAAAAATAAAAATTGTTCACTAATAATTACTTTATCTTTTAAATTCTGTTTTACATAATAAAATAAATTTGTCTTATATATATGTATAAATTGAACTTAAACAAATTAGCTTATTTAAGTTTAATTTAAAATGTTTAATTATAAAATAAAAACAATTGAAATTTCTAAATTAAAATGTCTTCAATAGAATATTTACAATTAAAATCTTTTAAATAATACAGGGTAAGTTCAGGAGTATAATATCAAAATTGAAACCAAGTATTTGAATACGCTGATGTAGCTCAGTCGGCAGAGCGGTTGGCTGTTAACCAACAGGTCGAAGGTTCAAACCCTTCCATTAGCGCTTTTTTTAATTTATTTTTTTTTTCTACTCTTAAGAAAATAGTTCAATAAACCTCATTTAATTATATTATTATAAATATATGGATTAAGACCCAGAGCCTCCTAAATCAAGGCTTACGAAATTCTTTGAAAGAGTTGATAATTGGATTGGACCCTCTAGACTTTAATATAAACCAGCTTGTCATGATTTAAAAGAAATGATAGTAGAATGTGTCTTAGAATCAGATTGTATGAAAAACAATGAAGGAGATTTTAGATTTTGTTTAACTGAAGGAATCAATAAAGAATGCAAAGCTATAAGACATGATTGGTATGTTTGTAGAAAATCATAAGTGGATTGGAATAAACATCATTTTAAAGATGATCCTCGTTGATATTCTTATATAATACATTTTAGATAATATTATATCACTCAATTCTAGTTGATGTTTATTAGGATTCCTCAATTTCTAATTTACCTTTCAAGAAATCATTAGACTATTTGTAAATTTAATATGTATTTTGTATATCAATACCAATTGTATTACAATAATTATGTTCAGCCATGAATTAATAAAGATCTAAGGAATCATCTTCATCAAGTTCTGAACCAAAACATTTTTCAAATTAATCTTTGAATTGATGTTACATATCTTTTTTTTCTATTTACAATAAAAATTTTGCAACTTAACTTGGTTTCAATTCTTTTCTTAACTATTCTAGAGTCTATCCATAAGCACATAATTCAAGTTAAACTTAATTTTTAACATCTTAAAATGATGAAAGAGTACTATAAATAGATTAATATAATATACTTTGTTAATTCATTTTAAAATCTCAATAATTTTTTTTACTTTTTCTAAAGTATTAGTTTTTATTTATCTGTTAATTTTAAACCTCTTAATACACCATGTTCAGATTAAGACTCTGATGTTGAGAAAACATCTTAATCTGTTTTAGCTACACCTATTATGTAATTTAAATATGGTGATAAACAATTCTCATAAATTTATCTAGCATAATGATCAATCTATTATTATCTTTCTTATGCTCCTGGTCCAAATTTTTTCTTATATATATATTATTTATACATTTAGAGACTCTATTATTGTATCTATATTCATCTCATTAATATTGCTTTAAACAGAGTTTTGTAAATTAGAGAATAAAATTATCTTATTTTAATCCTAATCTTATTTCTAACATAAATTTCATAATACCTGATTTATTTTGCTTTGTAAATTTGTTGCTAATTCTGTTGTTTATTCATTTATTCTTTTAAATGTTTCTAATTATTCTGATAACTTAGTGACTTTTGTTTCAAGCAGTTCTAAATATATCTTTTTTCTCTTTCTACTATTTCTTGCAGATTCCCTATTTTTTGCCAGCTTATCTTCTTTATCACAATTAGAACTTTCAACAAATAGTTGACTCTAAATTTTACTAGGAACCTGCTTTTTTCCTACTCTTATTATATAAATTTGATTTTACTTTTCATCTGATTATTCTTAATTGGCTATTTTAATCAGGGAAGATATTTTATTTATATAAGTATTCTTTGTATTAGGCCGTTGCTTTTTATTCTTATTAGAATTGCTTTATTTTTTGTTAGGTAACTCATCTTATTAAAATTATAAATCGCTGGAATTTGAATCATAATTAAGTTGATCTATGTAATCAGGGAAACTCATTTAATTTTATATTTTATAGATAATTACTAAATAAAATAATTAATTATTAAATGTTATTTACTTTGAAGCAAATACAATAATTTTAGAGCGTCTTTACATTCCAATAATATCTGTCATTTATTGGAGCATAGTTTGATTAAAATACCATATTTTATTAAACAACATTAATATGTTCAGATAATATTCCTTTAAAAAAATTTCCAATAATAAAACCTTCTAATTTTTTATACTAAGTATATATAATATGAATTTAGAAACTCTTTGAGAAAAAAAAAAAGGAAGAAAACAAACATACTCAGTTTTCAAACAATGAAAACAATTTTTAAAATAAAAAATATTTTTTAGGGAGTCAAAAATTGATACTTTCTGATGAAATGGAAACTTTTTATAAATTAGTGGGAGAGCAAAATATTGAATTCATTTTATAAAATTTTAAAGTAATATAATCATTTTATTAGATATTAATAAAAGAAGACCTAAATAGAGAGACTTATATCTAAATATGGGGAGAATCAATTATGAAAATTACTTTAAAAATAAAGTCAAGTAATTAAGAAAAAATAGGTAGATAATAAATACTTTATTGCAACCATATGTCTAGATAAGTTGGATTTTTTAAAAAAAGTATTTCATCATCTAAATTATAGATTTCATAACTCATGCCAAAAAAGAAATAATAATGAGGAACTTTATACCTAAAGAATCAATAACTATTGATATGATATCTATGAAAGCCACCTCAAACATTTTTGATTAATATTATTTTGAGGAAAAATTTAAATCGCAAGAAAAATAGGAGTTGAGAAATTTAACTTAAAAATTAATCAATAATATGTAAAAATTCAATTTTCCCTAAGCTTTCAAGATATTTGTACCTTTGCCTTCTAATTATTTAAATTTAAAAAAAGAAGTTTATTAATCAATAAGATAAAAATAATATCCTACTGCAAATTTATATGATGAAATCTATAAGAACTATTTAACTTATAACTAAGTAATTTCAATATTAAGAAACTTTCTTCGAGAAATTATACCTATTAATTTATTTGGATAATAAAACTTATACACTTTTCTTAGTGATATATAATAATTTATAATCTTTTTAAGATTTGAAGATTAAAACTATTCTGATTATATCAATAGATTAAATGTTTTTTCAATACCATGGATGAACTCATATTTCTCTAAAAAGAAATAAAAAATATTAATATCTAAAAAAAGAACATAATTACTTCCCATCTTTAGGTTTTTATTTTAATAAATTATAATACCTTTTTTAAGACATAATTTTTACATTACTGAAAGAATGAAAGATGATTGGAAATTATTTTATTATAGAAAAGAGATTTGGAATTTGACAATCAAATTATCTTTAAATCAATTAACTTCCACTAATTTAAAATTCATTTCTCCAGAAAAAATTACAACTTAATATATTGGAAAGCTTAGAATTGTACCTAAACCTGGTACTTTTAGACCAATAGTTACTTATAATAGAAAATCAAGAAGTAAAATTTTATATAAAAAAAGTTTCTAAATTATCATTAAATAAAAAATTATTAGACGTTAAATATGTATTAAGAAATTTAAGAAGTTAATAATTAGGTTTTTCAGTATTTGGAAATCCTTAGATATTTAACAGATTAGAAGAATTTAAAAAACTTTGGATCAAGTATTAAACTCCTTAAACATATTTTATGTCAATGGATATTCATAAATGTTATGATTCTATTTAGCTTGAATATTTATTGAAATTTATTGAAGAAAGTAACATTATATAAAGTGCTTATGTTATTAATAAATATTATCTCATAATTAGAAATAATAGGTAGCTGAAGATATCAAAATAAATCAGAGATCTATTCAATATATATGATAGAACTTGTGCTATTCCAATTAATAATTCTTAATGTCTATAAAAAGGATACATAGAATATATTTAATAAAATAAATTAGCAATTATTGTGAATTTAGGAATTCAAACAACTATTACATTTAGTGAATTCTTACTTAGTATTAAAGAATTATGCTAGAATAATATTGTTTAATTTGAAAATAGATATTTTATATAGACTCTTGGAATTCCTTAAGGCTTAAATATATCTGGAATATTATGTTCTTTTTATATAGCAAATATAGAAAAAAATTTAACAAGAAAACTATTAGGAGATACATTAATTATGAGATTGACTGATGATTATTGTTGTTTAACATTTGATAAACAAAATTTAGTAACATTTCAATTTGAAATTAGATAAATATAAAAAATAATTTTAGAGAAGTTGAAAAAATGTATAGCATCCATCTAAATGATGATAAAACACAACATAATCTAGATCAAAAGATAGTCAATTTTAAATGGATTGGAAAAATAATAAATTTAGAAAAATTAACTATAAAACCCGTATTTGCTTAAGAGAAAGATTGCAGTAATTTATAAAAATATATATTTATAGAATTTTAAAATTAAATAAACGTCAACTTACCATAAAAACTTAGTGCTTATTTTTTCAAATCAAAATTGAAATCATTGATGCTTAATTAATTTAAATTTTTCTTTAATCCTGCAATAAATGATTAACCAACTTTGATTAAAATAGCAAAGATATTTGTTCATGCAGGATTAATTAAATTAATAAATTTTATGGAGAAAGCCAAAATATTTAAAATAACAAGACAAAAAAAAAAAAAAATTGATTTTTTAAGTAATATCTTTTTTAATCTAGAAATTATGAAATAAGTACAATAAGAAATTACAAGTTATTGCTTTTAATAAGCATAAGAGAGAGGTTCAGAATTAAATTAAAATTATATTCTGAATATAATAAAGAAGTAATTATAAAAAACAATAAAAAATCATAAAAAATTGAAAATGATTATTAATTATAAAAATTTATGAATCAACAATTTTAAAACTTCCTCAATATAACTATTACTTAAAATCTGAAATGTGAATTAGTTAGAGTGCGATTGGCTAAACAATTTATTGTTGCATAAAAGTTAATAAATGGAAATCCATCTTTAATGAAGAATCGATTACTTTTTGGTTGAATTGTTTTGAATAAATAGTTGAGTTGATAATTAATTCTATAATACCTTATGCAATTAAATATTATGATCTAAAACAATAAGTAATATATATCGACAAGAAAATATATAAATAACATAAATAAGATAGGCCTGAATAAATTTACAATATTTGACTAAAAGGCTTTTAGGTGTTGATATTGATAGATTATTACAGTAATGAAAATTTTTTGTGATTATCATTCCATCAATGATTAATAATTAGAATATTTTGGAATTATAAATTAACAATCGAAATGCATACATTATTTCTTTACTCTCTACTCTAAAATTACCTCATAAAAATAACAAATTAGATAATAAGTTATATCAAACTTAAATTTCTACACACTAACTAGATTAAGCAGTTTTAAATTACATAGAATTAATTAAGTAAATAAAATCAGGAGTTTTTCAAGCTCAAATTTAAGAAGATATAGTTAAATTAATTACTGAATAAAGTTATAATCTTTTTTATTTATGGAAAAAAAAGAATTAAACTCTTTATAGAATCATTTAAAATTTAATTAACTGATTATTATTTAGAATTTAATTAACTGATTTATAATACTAGAGAATATTTGGAAGAAATAGACAAGAATTCGATTTATAAATAGAAAAATTATTCAAAATAAGCTTCACTAAATCTTTGCAATAATTTTTAAATTTTATACAAAAATGAAGAAGAAATCTAAATTTTCAACTATGATATAAACGTAATATTTATATTTAAATATTTTAAATTATGATTGTAAATTTCTGTATAAATTAAATTAATTGATAAATTAAATGTTTAGAACGTCTTTATCTCATAAAAAACTAAAATAGATTGACATTAGGAAAAATCATCATTATTATCTTAATATCCCTTAATAAATGAGTGTTTTATCTCCTGATTAACAAAATTTCAATTAATTAAATGAGTCTGCTAATTCATAATAAACATATAAAAATAATAGTTATACATAATAAAATGATAATCTTTACTTCAAAAAATAATCAAAATTATTTAGAGATCTCAGAAGCACATCAAACAAGAGTAATAATAATTAATAAAATGATATAAGTTAAGCATTTACATTTAGAATAAAGTCAAAAAATCATCGAGAAGATTATTGTTTTATTCTTGATAATGTGGACTAAAGAATTTAAGAGAAACAGACAAAAGATTTGGTTAAAGTTTTGCATGAAATGAAGAAAAAAAGATAGGAATATACATAGAAAGAATAATTTATTCCAAGATCCCCTATTCCATCATTAAAAAGATAAAACTTTATTTTCTTAGATGAATCTCAAGTTGAAAAGTTTTCTAATCCAAAAAAATTACCTTCGTTAAATAAGAAGTATGATATTTTAACAAAAAGATTTAAAGGATCAAATGATACACAATCTAATTCTTAAAAGTTATCAAATTATGGAATTTTAGAAGAGTAATTGTAATATCAGCTTAATTGTCTACATTCATTTATATTTTAAATTTAATGCGATTATTTGATTTATGTAAAATAATCTTAAGCTAGATAATAAATCTATTTTATTGAAGAAATAAATTAAGATGAATAAATTATTAAAAGATTGATGAAAAAAAGATGGTGGTGGTGTGAAACTTCTGAAAAGTCAGATGATGTACAATTTTATTGGTCATAAAAATTAAATTCTTAATTTTTATAAAAATAAAAAACGCATGTCTTATTCAATAAATCACAAAGCAAGATAGTGAATTCACAAAACATTAATAATTATGAAGATTAATATAATTTTGCTCAAGAATAAAAATTGACATTAATAAAATAAAACAGTAAACTTCATAATCATATAGATATGAATGATATGATTGATAGTAAAAAGAACTTAATTAAGTCTATTAATATATATTAAACATTAACTAACGAAGACTAAAACTAATTTTTACCTTATTCAATAAATGTTGCCAGCATTTAAGATCCAAAATTTACTATATATTAAATAAAATATAAGCTAACAAATTCATTATGGTTAGTCAAGCCTGGAGAAAAAATAAATGATAATTCTTAAATAAAACTTTGTTAAAATACAAAATAAGTTTCTGATTTTATAACATCCTAACTAAAAAATCCTAACAGAACTTTTGAAACTTTTGTAATTCAATAGTATATTAAGCCCTTTTTATATTTTAAAAGAAAGTTTGATATTTATGCATATATTCTTATAACTTCTTTTAATGGAATTATTAGAGTATAATTTTATGATGAAGTATTAGGAAGGACAAGCTGTAAAGAATATTAAGATAATGATTTTGATCCTTTGATTCATTTTACTAGCACTCATGTTTAAAAAGAGTCTAAATCTTTTTCTTTATACGAACCAGGAAATAAATTATCTTTTGAAAAATTATAGGAATTTTTTAATAAATTTAAAGTAAATTTTAAAGAAACAATTATCCCAAAACTCAAAATAATAGCTACAAATATATTCAAATCATTGTTTACAAAAATGATTATTAGAGACTACAGTTTTGAAGTATAAAAACTTTTAATTAAGATTTTAGGATTAAATTTCATTTTAGACACATCTATTAAACCATGGTTTATTGATGCCAAATTGAATTAATCCCTCTTTCCAGATTGTCCATATCATTAATAATTTTTAACATAATTTATTGATAATGTATTAAGACACACTCTTGATATAATATATCCTCCACCATAAAATTGGCCCTTAAATAAAAAATAATTAATTGAAAATTTTACTATGGAAAACAAGTTTTCTGTCATTTTTGATTCTAGATTTGATTCAGAAACACTCTTAGAGTTATACTAATATGATTTCAACTGATTAACTTTTTAAAATTAAAATTTCCATTCATTCCTTTAAGAGTTTGGATATATAAATCAATTATAATTAATAAGACTATTAATATTTTTTAATAATAGTAATAATTAATTATGATGAGGTTTTTTGAAAATAATAATGCTTAAAGAAATTTCGAAGTAATAAATGAGTATTCTTTATTCTTCTTGAGATCAAATCTAAAGAAAAATAACTCTTTATATATTTAACTTAAAGTTATTTTGATTTATTAGAAAAATCATCAAAGAGTATAAAAATTATATTCATTTAAACTTCTGTTTCTCTTATTTAAGAATTTTTCATTTCCATTAATTCAATGCTATTCGAATATTTGGCTAAACCAAATTAAATTTGACGCTTTTTCTACTTTCAATACTGCTACTCCTAGAATTATTATCTGAAAATGAGGATTCTAATGTTTATTTTTTCAAAATTCCTTTAACACAATTTTATTTTGACCCTATTTTTGAACTGTATGATGATGAGTTTGATTCTAAGACATTATTTTTACTTACACTTAATTCAGATACTTTAATATTTTTTTTTTTTTATTATCTAATCTAAGTTTCAATTTACAAATCACTTGGTAATTATTCACATGTTGCTCCTCTTTTATCAGTTTCATTTTATTTAATATCAATTGCCATCTTTGTAGGCTGATGGATTTCTGATTTATGATGATTTTATCTTCTTTTTATTTATTTAAACTTTTGTTCTAAAGAATCTTTTGTCTTTATTGAAAGATTATTTATCAATTTAAAAGAATCATATTATCTTGATGGAGATGTATCATTACCGTTTAAGTCTTCCTCTATTTATTTAATAGATATATTCAATTGCTATTTATATTACATTATAAATTATATTTATTTTAAAAGTATTTTATCAATTTTAAATTTCTTTTTTGCTATCCAGTTCATTGTAATATTTACGAATTCTCCTTAAATTAATACTCCTTATATTTTAATCACTTATATTTTATTAAATCCCCTCTTCTAAATCATTTAAACATATATCCTATAACTATTTTTAGACACTATCAGTTGTTTCAACATCATCATCTCTATCATAAGCTTCTTATAATTTATCAGAAAATTATTTTGTTATTCCTACTTCTTCATCATCATATATTATAAATTCTACATGGTTATTAGCACCTGGTTTTATTAATTTCAATATTTCACATTTTTTTTTATTACTTATTGTTTCAATTGTCAAAATACTACTTCTTATTTTACAATTAATATTTTGTTTGTCAATACTTAAAAATTATGGATTTTCATTTTCTTGGTTTTCTGTAAATTTTTATGCACTTTAACTATGTTTTGATAAGAATTAAAGTGTGTCTCTTTTATTTTCTGAAATATATTTTTTTGATTATGAAGCCATTTTTTATTCTAAAATAAAATTATTAAAATTAATAATATAAATTTATTATTTTTAATAATATTTTTTCAATTTAATTTTTTGATATTTATAAGTAGCAAATCACTCATAATATAAAAATGATTTTACTTTTTGTTCTTACATTTCTATTTATGCTGGATATTCCATAAATTTATCTTACACAATTTATTTATATTAATCTTATTCAATTTACATTATTTTGGATTAAAATTATATTTTATTATAATCAATAAATTTATCTATCAAATCAAATAAGTTTCCTCTATGATTATTATGGCCTAACCATTTAAACTGTTGGATTAGTATTGGGTTCGCTTGTTTTTCTAAAAAATATATTTTTTAGATACTTTTAAAAAGACATAAGGGAATTTACTTTTTGACTTATTTATGTTTTAGTTTTAAATAATTTATTGTTCTTTTCTTCATTTTTCCTAGGCTAAATTTTTTCTATCAATTTAGGTTATTCTATATTTATGAATTAATCTGCATTTTTTAAAGCTTTAAGATTTTCAAAAGGTTGAGCTTGTTCAAGCTATTGCCATGAATCTAATATAATTAAAGCACTTTATAATTCAATTAAATTTCTCACTTTTATTGCATTTCTTATAATATAATTTATTAGTAGAATATGAAAAAAAACTCCTTCCACATATGATGTGTCCTTTATTTCATTTTAATAAAATTTTTTATATGCATTATATAAAGAGCTAACTAATCCTAATTTAAAAATAAGATTTGATAAATATGGCATTGGAGCTCCTGCGAAATAGATGGTAATAAATTTAGTGAAAAGTTATTAATAAATTGTGTTCTACTAACTATCTGAAAACCATATGATAATTATATGAAGCATAGTATCTGTTAAATTTCTGAAAACGCTTTTTAAATTTTTATCAACCTTAATCATATAATGTTACCTGTCATACAATAGCAATCCATGTGTCATTAAAGAAATTAAAATATACTACTTAAAAGCAAAAGACGATGAATCTTGCTTTGATTTTATCGAATTTAACTAAACTATACATTTAACTAAATAATCAATTATTAATTAAAATTAGTTTTTTAATAAATCCTAATAAGTTTCAAAGATTTAAATAGTTTTTGTTTTTACGTAAAGATTATTCAATAAAATTCCACATTCTACAGATAATGAATTAGAATTATGTGGAATTTCTAAAATTGAATATAAAAAAACTTTGAAAAAGGACGAAATATTCTTTTCAGTCATTATTAAATCTGCAAATTTATTAATACTAAAAATTGAAGTTTTGGGTAATTTTTTCTACATTTCTTATTGTTATTCAGCATAAACAATTAATTAATCGAATAATAAAATGAGCATCCTTAAATGATTCTCTGAGAAATTAGTTTTATTAAAAAATGATTTTTCTTTTTCAAAATCAGATAAAAAAATCATAGTTGTCGGATAGATTTAAACAAGTTTACTACTTGAAAATCCATCATTTGAATTTAAATCATTATCTTGTTCAGTTTTATTTTTTTTTTTACTTTAATTTCTTCTAATTAAAGGAGATGCTTTTATACTTGAAGAGTTTATTTTATTATCTAGACTTTGACTATCTTAACATGAAGTAGTAGATTATATTTTTGGTAAATAAAAATTATTTGATTTTTTTTTTTAGATTTAGTGAACTTTACTCTTGTTTTAGTTTATTGAAATAGAGGATTGTCTTCTAAGTATATCATCTTCTGCTTTTTTCAATTTTTCTTATTTCTCATTTTAAAATGTCACTAAATTATCGTAATCATTTAGTGGATCAATGACTTTGATTTCTTAAATATCTTGAGTTTCTTATTTTAGCAATTTTTTTTATAGTATCTCTGGATCAAATATAGACAATGCTTTAATTATTTAAAATATTTCATTGTAGGCCTTTCATAGTCATTAATATTACTGCTTAATCAGGAAGTGGATAATCTGCAACTAGTTATATATCAAATGAATAATTAGAAAGTAATTACAAGAAGTTTATTTGATGTAAATAGGACCATAACTATTCTAAATAGTAAATTCCTAATTTTATAATATCTTCATTAAAATTAATTATTTCAATCAATAGCTAATTTATTGAAGAATTATAAGACAATTCTAACAATTTTGGGAATATTTTTTATTCAATAAGTTATTTTATACAAAACTTAGGTTATAAATTGATTAAAAATTTTATCAAAATTGCAAGATGATGTAAATTTAAATTTTTTGTTTCATCATATAAAGTGATATTAATAAAAGAAACTAATTATTAATTATGATATTTACATATTTTCAAAAAAATTTATGAATATTAACCCAATAAATTTTTAAAATTTTCAGTATTTGTTAGTATTTATAAAGCTTTAAAAGATCTGTAAACTTAATATTTACTCAAATTATTAGTTGATCTTTATTTAAAAATATTTTTGTCACTATCAATTATGTCAGGCAATTTTGGAAAATTTTCACCCTAATTTGAGCAATAATAATTTACCCAAAGGGAAGCTAACGAAATTTAAATAGGATCCAAGACAAATAAAATTAATATGTCAATATTCTCAAATTCTTCGAAAACTGAATTATGTTGTAGGGGTTAATCTAGATCTTATTTACAACACAAACTTTATAAATATAAACTAGCATCTTATTCAGATGAAACATAAGACCTTCTTTTATTTTATTGTTAAGTTTCTATAATTTATGTTTTACAAATGATCTCTGTATCAGAATCTTCTTCTACTATAAATATTTTATATTTAGTGTATGAAGGAAATAATTTTGGAGTATTTTTAAAAACTATTTATTTAAATTAAATGTTACAGATAATAATTTCTTCGCTAAATTAATTCACCCATTCACATTAAGCAAATATTGTAAACCTTAAATCCTGAAAGCAATCCATAACTTTTTCTAGTAATTTTTGATTTGTTGAATTTTAAATATAATTTTTAAACATTAAACAATAAAGTTAAAAGTCTAATTACAAGTTATTAGCTAACTCAAAAAACTTCTTTAAGTAATTTACGGTGAATAATTTTATTGTAACTATTTCCTAATTCACAGCTTAACTGAATTACTGTCCATCATGATTGTCTTTTGGTTTGCTTAAAATCATTTTATTAATAAATACTTATTAAACCGTTATAACATTGTAATTCTTTACTTTAAAGTTTAAGTACTTGTTTCTTGAAGTAGAGAAATATCTGTTGCAGCTTAAAAGAAGCAACTAATAAAACGAAAATCCTAAAAATAATTGAAAAATGCTGAAATTAATGATTCTATGTTTGATTTTTAAAAGGGATATAAACACAATACTATGAAATTATTGAAATCAAATTTACATTAAAACAATAGTTTTGAACTTGAAAATGTTGTTGCTTATGGTAATTTTTAAGTTACATATTTTATGCCCTCTGTAATTTTTTATAACCTCAAATAATCATCATTTACATTGAGCTAAATATAAATCAAAGATGTACGGCTTGATCAAAAACTAATGCGATATTTTAGTCTGGAACTAACTTAAATGATTAGTCCAAAATTAAACTTGTCATTAAATAAATTAAATATTAACTTTAACTCATGAAAAATTTTTTCATTTAACTAAGCTGTTCTAATTTTATAAATTTATATAATTAATATCACAATAATTTAATCATAGAAAAAAATATTTTTCAAAGACATTTTATATTTTTCATTAATCTTTTAGAAACTAGAACCATTTGTATATAATCAGTTTTAATATATTCCATCAGTCATCTATTTTAAGAATTTTACAAATAAAAATAAGATTTCTTTTGAAGTTTATTTATAAACTTATAATTAATAAATATTTATGATCAAATATCGTTTTTCAAACTTGTTCTATTTTTAAATACACTTTGTCTATTTTATATTTTTTTTCCTTATTATAATATTTTAGGAGAAGATGATTTTTTTAACTTATCTTTTTAAGCCTATTCAAATTGTTAAATCTCTCTTAACTTAGCATCGAAACAATCAACAGTCAATTAAGTTTTTAATTTTTCAAGTTTTGTTCTCTTAAGCTAAATCCTTCTAATTGGAGTTTGACCTGTTTTTAAAAGTTCTTGCAATTCAATCATATAATTAGAATCTTCATCAGGAATTAATCTATATACAACTTTCCATGATTCTAAAGGTCGCAGATATTCTTGTAATACTGTCATATTTCTATGAATTAATGATTTATTTATCATGTAAATTAACATCCTCATATAAAAATAGACTCCTGCTTAAAAATAATTGCTTTTCATACCATTAACCCAAAAAGATTAAAATGCATTATATATAGAATTTATTAAACCAAGATTAAACAAAATATTTGTCAGTGATTATATAGGAGCTTTTGCAAATAAAATTGTTAAAAATTTTGCAAAGAAATATTAATAGCAACTATTTTATTGACTATCAAAAAACCAAATAATGAAAATATGCATTACAGTTTCATTTAAATGTTTATAAATATTTGATGTACTTACTAACTAAGTATGAATACTAAATAAATTAAACCCATAAAAGTAAGTAGATAAAAGGAGTTATAATTAAAACTTATTTACAAATTTTGATGCACTTCTAATTTATTTATTTATTGCCACTATTGCCCGAGTTAAATTATCAACATTGGAAAGAAATATAGTTCTCAATTATTCTCTTAGTAATTAAAATAATTCAATATGGTGGGATTTGTGATAAATCAAATTAATCATTTATCCAGAATTTTCTCCTATTTTTTATTACTAAACATTTTAATCAATTAAGCTAGATAAGTATAATTCAAAAATTTAATTCAAAAAATTCATACTCAAAATTTGTTATATTAGAATCTGTTCATTTAATTACTACAAATTAGTCTTATTAGGTTATTAAAAAAAATCTAAAATTGTCTTAAGTATTTCACTAAAGAAGTTCAAACAATTTTCTACAATGATTTAGTCCTATTTTAAAACAATTTTAGATTATTCAAATTTAATTTGTGCTTATTTGGAAGGATAAATAGTAATTAGTCTACTACTAGAAAAACCATCGTTTGATTAAATAGAATTGGTTACAAGCTCATCATTCTCTGTTTTGAGTCTTCTTTGACTAGGTATATTAAGCTTGATATTTTTAGGAGATTATCCGAAAGTGCTTAAGTTCCTAGTTTTTAACTCAAAATTAATTTCTCCTTAAGGACTCAAACTAGAAATTGAACCAAATTTTGATTCAATGTATTAATTATTTCCATATATAGATGGTAGTTTAATTGAACGACTGCTATTTGGTTAACTGTCACTTTAACTTTTAATTGATGAGTTTGACTATAAAATTAGTTTTGAATTAGAAATTGGTGATTAATAATGATTACTTTTTGTCTATGACATTCGAACTCTTGAAGATCTTTTTAATTATATATTATCTATTTAGATTTATATTTCATCCTAAATTTTCTTTTCTAATTATTATTTATATGTAAACTCTCTTTATTTTATAAATTCCATTAAATTATCATAATCTTAACTTTTGAATTCTTCAATTGTTAAATGTTCTTTTAATTTTATGTTCATTTTCCAATTTTCATAATCTTTGACATTTTATTTCGTTAAACTTTTTCCAGATAAAAGAGATCCAAATAAAGAGGTCAATTTAATTTTATTATCATCTGATATTTTTGGCTTTGGTATTTTTTGTTCTTTCTTACTTAATTCCTTGAGACATTTAATTATGAATTACTATTATAATTATTAATTTTACTATGTTTTCTCCTATAAATTATTTTTCTAACTATTTAGAATCATTATCTTATTCAAACATTATATTTTGTAACCACGTAAACCAATCAGTGAAGAGCTAATACTTCCAAATTTATTCAATATAAGTAAGTCCAAAGTCATATTTATTAAATTAAATTTGATGGATATCAATTAATAATCCCATAATAAGAGGGTTGAAAATATAAGTGGATAAAGAAAAAAGTAATTAATTTTCTAAAATCAGAGCCATTGAACTTTTAGGAAAGACAGTTAAAAAAGAATCTATAGTTAAAGCTAGGTGATATAAATTTAAATTTCTATTTTTGTTTTGAAGGGCCTCTGAAGTTTTTTTATCTATGAAATATTTTATGCATTTTACAAAATTTTTATAAAAAACTCTGATTATTTTACTACATTTTTTCTAAATTCTATCTATGATGAAACACTTATGCAGTTTAAAATGATCTCACCAAGGCGTAAAATTCAATTTTCTAATTTCTTATCTTATTAGATATTCCATCATCATTGATATCTTACATCGGATATTAATCTTTCTGCAAATATTAAATTACACTACCCAATAATCATCAATTATTTCTTCTTCTGGATTTAAAATGAAACTTATTAATAAAAACATGTTTTCATCTTTTGAAAGTATTTCTAATTGTTATTATTCAATATTAATTGATTTTTATGCAATCCATTTTTAAATCATCTCCTCTTCGTCTATTAAGGATTATTTTTCGCTCGTTGAATTCGATTAAGATTATAAATTTTATTAGAAAGAATCTTCATCTTAATCACTTCCAGATTAGCTTTTATCCAACTGAGGTTTATTTTACTTTTCTAAAAAACGAGGCACTAATATGTTATGTAATTAGCAATCTAAATTTTATTTACTATATACATTATTAAACTTCTTGATCAAAATCATCTACCCATTTTTCGTCCTTCAAATCAGATTCTTTTAATTCTTAAAATGTATTAATTAAAAGTAGTATAAAATGATGATCTCTAGTATTCACAACAAAATCCTTTATTATGTAAACTCTTTATTTTATGTCTTAATCCAATATTTTTGCTAATTATATATATTTTTTAAGAAAAGATGCTGCAAATTTTTTAGCTACTGTCATTTACTCTATAACAGCCTTAGCAAAAGGTATATAAGTTTATTTTATTTTTTCTTTTCTTATATTGACATTATTATAACTAATTTTCTCAAAAAATTTTATACTTTTGCTGAAGAACACCAATCCTTATGGATTAAGATCGAGAACTTAGAAATATTCTTTACTCTTTTAATTAAGCTATTTCAAGCAAAGCTTTTTCAAAAGCGTTAAGAAAATCAATATCTTAAAAATAGTCGAAGATTGTATTCATTAACAATTATATTACCTCCTGCTAAAAGGGATAAGAACAAATCACTAAATAAATCTATGAAGTATTTTTACTGTATTTTAATATCTGCCAATTATTAAATGTTTTAATTCTCATAATCGCCCCTGCTACTAATTTTATTGCATCACTTATTTTTGATAATCTTTGAAATTCATCCTCTTCTACAAGCTGAAATTAAGTAAAGAAATAAATATACTGCTTCTTCGAATAATAAATGGTTCATTAAAATAATATGATGAAAATAGTTAGGAAATTTATTTACAAATTCTTAATAATACTTAAGTAATAAAAGTAATGCCAAAATATATGACATAATGATATAAATTATATTTAAGTTAAGACATAAAATTTATGAAAATTTTCAATTTAGATAAACTTAAGTTTACTTAATCACTCTTATTTTTTTCTTAATTAATCAGATGAACTTAAACACAATTACATTATTATTCGTAAAAATACGTAATTATCATCAATCTAAGTTATTTAGTTCAATTCAATTTCATCGATTATTTTAAGAGAATTTGTTAATTTGTATATATTTTATGGCAAAAATGTAAAAAATAATTATTATTGAAAACATACAAATAAATTTTTTGCGAGAGAACCTCAACTTTAGCAGGAAATAAAAATAATCAAAAAAATCTTTTATAAAGCCACTTCAAAAGATCGAATTATTTGTAAGAAATAAATTTTCGATCTCAGACGATGAATAAGGCTTTTATTTCTTCGTTTATTGAAAAAAAAAAATTATTTATAATAAGAGTTTAGTTATTATGATGTAAAAGTATTTACATTTGGTTAGAAGGAACTTATATTTTATTTATAATATAGTTCTAAAGTATCTCTAATTACAGATTTTATTAGATAAATAATAAATTATCCATGAATTGATAATATTTTATATAATTTATGATATAGATTATTTGATTTTATGTTTCTCATAATTATGGATTTCTGAAATTTTTTCCAGCAAAAACAGCTCTATTACCTAACTCTTGTTCAATTCTAAGGATTTAGTTATATTTGGCTGTTCTTTCAGATCTGCATGGAGCACCTGTTTTGATTTATCCAGTTCCTAAACCAACAACCTAAATAAAAATAAAATAAAAACCAAATCAGCAATAAAGTTGTCTTCAGTTTCTCCTGATCTATGACTAACCATAACACCAAATCCATTCTATTAAGAAAGATTTGAAGCTTCAATGGATTCTGTCAATGAGCCAATTTAGTTAACTTTCAATAAAAGAGCATTGCAAGCCTTTTTATTAATGGCTTCTTGAACTCTAATTGGATTTGTAACCAATAGATCGTCACCAACTATTTAAACTTTCTAACCAATTTAAGCTGTTAATTAGGCATACCCTTCCCAGTCATCTTAATCAAAAGGATCTTCTATTGAGATGATGGGATGTTCTGAAACAAATTTAATATATAATTCTCCCAATTATTAAGCATTCAATTTTTTTGATCCATCATTTTTGGAATTTTTGAAATCCAAATCATAAGCATTGTTATCAAAAAATTCAGAAGCAGCAACATCCATTCCAATTTCAACTTTTCCTGTGTGTCCAGCTTTTTTGATTGCATCTTCTAACAATTAAAGTGCTTCATTAGGATCTTGAATTGAAGGAGCAAATCCTCCCTCGTCTCCAACATTAGTGGCATCCAATCCATATTTAGATTTTATAACACCCTTTAAGCTGTGATAAACCTCACATCCAATTTACATAGCTTCTCTGAATGAATTTGCTCCTGTTGGCAATATCATAAACTAAGTATTATTAGTTATTCTTATACTTCTTGCATAGCTAAATTATTTCCAGCATGTTTGCCACCATTAATTACGTTAAATGCAGGTACTGGAATGACAAATTTATCTGTTCTCTTACCTGCTAATTAAGCTAAGTATTGATAAAGTGGAACATTCTATTCAGCTGCTCCAGCTCGAGCTAAACTCAATGACACTGCCAATATAGCATTAGCCCCTAATTTACTCTTTGACCATCCATATTAATTTTTGCTTCCATCTAATTATTCAACAATATATTTATCTAAATTTGTTTGGTCTGTCACACTCTTACCTATTTCATTATTTTAAATTCTTACCAATTAATGCTGGTCCAATTATTTCATTGACGTTGGCTACTGCTTTAGTAACTCCTTTACCCAGATATCTAGATTTATCTCCATCTCTCAATTCCAAAGCTTCGTAGATTCCAGTTGATGCACCTGAAGGCACTGCAGATCTAAACACTCCCTTTGATGTTATTACATCAGCTTCCACTGTTGGATTACCCCTAGAATCCAAAATTTCTCTTGCGATAACATTCTTGATAATCGATGAATCCTCCTTCATTTTTATTTAAAAAAAATTTTAATCTAATGATATAAATTAAATGTATAAATTTATAATCAAAAGATTATTCTTAGTGTTAAAACTCATTATTATGCCAGCACATGTATAGAATTTCATTCCTGTGGAGAAAAGGAATGAAAATATAACATTCTAAGTTCAAAATTATTAGAATTAATCTATATGTTAAATAAAAAATATAGAAATAATAATGTAAAGAAGCGAATGGGTTTAAGAAACTATTGAAGAAAAAATTATTTATTATAATTCTTTTATATAAAATTTGAAGTCATTAAAAATTTATAAATTAATACTTCCAGGTTAAATGATTTATGGTTAATTTTGTAAAATAATTTATTTCTAATATATTTTAAATCTTGAATGTCTCTCTCTAAGTTTTTATTTTTTTTTTCATTTTGATCGATTTTAAATTGGCTTCACCGTTGATAATTTTAAACATGTAATAGATAAAAAATGTCAACCTTCGATGGTGAGTAAAATATTGATATAATTACAGAAAGAGGAGTATGAATCAAGTGTGAACAAAGATGAATAAAAAAAGGAGATAAAAATAACTAAATAATTTGTATTTTAGAGGTAATAAGAGATCATTTGAAAGATTTTATATTAAATTTAAATAATTAGGAATTAGAATCAAATTTGTACTTCTTACCTACCTCTTATCTTTAGTAGTTTCTATCTTTCCTAATTTAACTTAATCTTTGTAACTGCTGATTGTTAGTCTAATTTTCAATTTATTATTCACTATCTTGAGCAAAATTGTATGTGAAATTTTAATTTTATATCAATATCCATTCAAAAAAATATATTTTTCTGTTCCTCAATTAAGCTTTTAATAAACAAATTGAAACAAACTCTCATCTCAGGTTAGAGTATAAAATAAATAATAAAATTTTTAAAAGCCTTTCACTTCTTGGATTATTTATGAGGTTTTATTTTTCAAAGTTATTTTATTAATTATCACATTAATATTGAATAGATGAGAAATTTCTATTTTAATTAGGATTTAATAAAGGATAATCATATATTATACTTAATCTAGAACATAACAATTATTGATAGATTATTTTTTATTAACAATAAAAGTGTTTTTAATTAAACCTATAAAAATTATCATACAAGTTTCTAAATTCTAATTAATATTACTTTTCTCATTTTATTATTTTCACTTAATGAATTGTAGAATTTTCATATCCCGATTTTTATTTCGCTAATTCGGAAATGTATTTGATAAAAATACTTTATTTTTTTCCAATCCTATCATTTATTATTTTATCGCAGCAGTTTTAATATTATCTATAATGATTAATTTTGTAAACTTAATGATATATTATACATATGATGCAAAAAATATTAAAGTTTTATAAATAAAGTAAGAAATATAAATAATATAAATGCAAATATCAAAACCTATTATTTATGGAACAATTGCAACTTGGCTCGGAAGAAAATCAGATGAAAAGAAAACACATTCATGGATTTGCTATGTTAGAGGAGCTCAAAATGAAGACTTATCTTACTTTATTGAAAAAGTGATATTTGTATTACATAGTTCATTTGAAAATACAAATAGAGGTAAATATAAAATAAACAATTTAGTTGTTTCTTAACACCCATTTGTGATTGCTGAAACAGGTTGGGGGTAATTTGATATAATCATAAAAATTTATTTGAAAGGAGATTATGATCAACCATTAATTGCAGTTCACCCTCTAAAATTATATTAAAACTAAACATAAAGCATTCCTTTAACAAAAAAACCTGTTGTGAGTGAATAATATGATGAAATCGTTTTTATAAATCCAAAAGTAATTAATTTACCTTAATACAGCCTGAACTTTTAGAAATCTTGAACTCTAAGCCAAATTAGGAAAATAATTAAGTAGAGGAGGAAATCTAAGTAGATTAAAAGGAGCCTGATTTTGAACAGATGACTCCAGCATAAATCTTAAAATACAATCAATCCAATTTTACAGTTTTTGACATCAATGAATCAAAAGCAACAATCGAAAAAGCAATCTAAATTGTTAGTCAAGATATTTTAGCAGATTATAAAAAAAAAGTAAAGTGATTATTAATAATTCAGAATCATCAATTGGATACAGAAATTTAAGAATTGTAAATTGAATATGAGAATTTATAAAACAAATTATCCCAAGCACAACAATGAGTTTAATTTTCATATAATCATTCAGTTGATTATCATTACTTTTTCAAAAGCCAATTTTGCAAAGATAATTGGTTCAAAAAAATAATTATTCTAAATTTTAGCATGCATTAATTTAAGAGTTTCCTTTTTATAATACAATTTTTCAATAAAAAAATAAAATAGAATGATAAAAATCAAATAAAATGGTTAACATAGGAATCATTCTGAAAGAATATACTTTCAGTTCTTTATTGGGTTTGTATGTTAGAATTTCTTAGAGCTTATGAAATGACATTTTCTTTTATTCTTTCAGAAATGTTGTATTCAGTTGTAACTTATTTTCTATTTTTTAGTTCTTTTCTTTGCTTTGAAACAATTGTTGATTTTGGTCTTGTATAAAAAGTTTTATTTATTGATTCTATTCCTTAATTAATTTTGTTTTATATCTCTTTATAGTTATTGGTAGGTGATTAATATTCAACTCTTTCATCCATGCTGACCGCTCGATTAGTTTATCTTCTATCAATGTTCATTAGAGATGAAGATTTGCTTAAAGCATTGTCAATCAACCAATTGAAAGAATGCACATTAAAATTCATTTTTCCTCCATAAGGTTTATTAAGGATCTCTTCTAATTCTTTTTTTTTATTTTAAGCCCAAATAATCGGTTATCTTTTACCTTTACTTGATTCTACAATCATCATTCCTAGTAGTTTATTTGCTACTTTCAAAGTCAGAAATTTGCTTGTTCCTTCATCATTACTATTATGATTTATACTTTCTGAAAACTCACTATTAAAAAAACTATGTAAAATATAAAATTTTTATTACTCAACTTGAGAGTTTCTTTTTTATAATTTCTAATCTGAATTAGTTGAAATCATTTTTTGTTTTAATGGTTGTTTTTGAATAATTTCAGGTTAATTATCCAATTTTTAAAAGATTTCTTTTTACAAATCTAAAGGAAATTGCATAATTTTCTTGTCATCCTAATGAGAGATTCTAAATGCTTCAAAAGTTTTCATCTAAGGATCTAAAAATAAAGATACTATTTACTTTCATCATGTTATCTATCTTTGATAAATAATCTTATTTTTTTTTCTAAATAATAATGAAGTTTTTTCAAGACTTCAATTTCCTTAATTTTATTTAACTTTCCTCTTAATTCTAATCTTTCATTCATTTTCCTTTCAATATTTTTTTGTTTAAGCTTCTCTGAAATATAAAGAAACTCTTTAACAGATCGAATTTCATTAATATGAGAATAATATTTTAGAGGTTTTTATGATTAAGATTCTTTAGCCTTATTGATTTTTTATTATTTTTTGATAAATTCTTCTTAAGGAATAAAAGCTTCTGTTTCTTTTAGTCTTGATATGTAAATTTATTCTGCAGTAGTTCGATGAGGAATTTTTATTTTAGTTGTAACTGCAGATTGTTTAGAATAAATAATTTATTTATCCATAAAGTTTTATAATTATTTATTTTATTTATGATATGATTCTCATAATTATGGATTTCTGAAATTTTTTCCAGCAAAAACAGCTCTATTACCTAACTCTTGTTCAATTCTAAGGATTTAGTTATATTTGGCTGTTCTTTCAGATCTGCATGGAGCCCCTGTTTTGATTTATCCAGTTCCTAAACCAACAACCTAAATAAAAATAAAATAAAAACCAAATCAGCAATAAAGTTGTCTTCAGTTTCTCCTGATCTATGACTAACCATAACACCAAATCCATTCTATTAAGAAAGATTTGAAGCTTCAATAGATTCTGTCAATGAGCCAATTTAGTTAACTTTCAATAAAAGAGCATTGCAAGCCTTTTTATTAATGGCTTCTTGAACTCTAATTGGATTTGTAACCAATAGATCGTCACCAACTATTTAAACTTTCTAACCAATTTTAGCTGTGAATTAGGCATACCCTTCCCAGTCATCTTAATCAAAAGGATCTTCTATTGAAACGATGGGATGTTAGGAAACGAATTTAAGATATAATTCTGTCAATTATTAAGCATTCAATTTTTTAGATCCATCATTTTTGGCATTTTTGAAATCCAAATCGTAAGTCTTGTTATCAAAAAATTCAGAAGCAGCAACATCCATTCCAACATCAACTTTTCCTGTATGTCCAGCTTTTTTGATTGCATCTTCTAACAATTACAGTGCTTCATTAGGATCTTGAATTGATGGAGCAAATCCTCCCTCATCTCCAACATTAGTGGCATCCAATCCATATTTAGATTTTATGACACTCTTTAAGCTGTGATAAACTTCACATCCAATTTAGATTGCTTCTTTGAAGGAATTTGCTCCTGTTGGCAATATCATAAACTAAGTATCACTTCAAGATTAATACGAAGATCTTGTATTTTAAATTCCAATACCTTATATTTATAATTAAACTGGTTTAAAATAGTAGGTCTCATTCTCAATCTCCATTTCCTAGAGTAATTTATATGTTTTTCTAACTTATCTCTTAATATTACATCAAAATCAAACAATCTTAAATTTAAAAAAATTTTTAGGTTTCTAAATTTTAAGTTTATTCTTACTTAATTTTTTTAAAATGCTTCTATTCCATTTGTAATAATTTTATTCTTTATTTACAATATTATATAGAGATGTAAGTTTATTCTATGAAAACCTTGTTCAAATTTATTTTTTAATTTTTAAGTCCAAAATTATCAAATTTTTTTAGGCTATTATCTAATTTAATGGGATCAAATTTTTATTTGAAAGTGTAGATATAATATAGGATTTTGGTTGGTCTGAAATTTTGCAGTTAATTTTTATTAATTTTATGAATTAATGCCTCAATAAATTATTAGGAGCTCTAGATCACTTATATGAAGCTTTGTTTCAAAAAATAATTGAAATATTTGCAAGACAAGGAATAATTAGACCATTCATTAGAAGACCAGCAGTTCCAGCCATAGAGCTACAACCCATTGATAATTCCTTTTAATAACCATTAGTCTTGCATTCTTGTACATCTACACCTGTCTTTGCTCAAAGCTAGTCTATATATCGTAGAGCAGAATCAGAGAAAGATTTTAGAAAGTATATGATCCCGAAGTATACTATTTTATTAATTAAGTCTAGGAGACACAATAAATAAAGTAGATTCTTATTCTAAAGATGTCAGCTTATTGAATTTGTTTGATGATTAATTAGAATAAAATAAATATTTAAGTAACTAGGATATCTAGGAAAAAGGTCATAAATTGTAAACTATAATCGAAGAAAATAAAATTTAATATAGCAGTAATGAAGGAAATCAGAGTCAAAACTAAACATAATAATTAACAAAAAACTAGTAATAGATAGAAAATAACAAGCCTCAAAACGAACGATAAGATCAGCTAAACTTAAACTCTTAGGAATAAGATTAAAATGAATAGTTTTATTCTATCATTGATAATCCTGTAAAAATTACTTAATCAGAATAATTTTTCAGTATTATTGATAAGAGTTCTTTTAGAGTAAGTTTTAATAAATACCATTCTAAGAAATGATTCTATTGGGTTAATATATTTATATAATTAATAAATCATGTTTTTATTTACTAATGTGCAAATTTAATTTCAAACATCAATTTATTTATTTTGAAATCATTTAATCTATCATAATTTATAATCTTTAAGTGAAACAATTATTTTAATTGAAAGTTTAAAATATTGCTTAAGCCTAAATTTGATTAGATTAATTACATCCATTAAAATATTTACTCCATTAAAATCGAAAGCCGATAATGTAGTCACTTGTTTTAATAATAACTCTGGATCATTGTTTTTGCACAATTCAAAAATATCGACATAAACCTATTAACTCTCATCTAAGCCCTTTAGATATAAAAGAAGATTTATTTCTAGATTTATAAGATCCTAATTATTTTATTCAAATATTTATAATAATTTTCTATTTTGAAGTAATAACTATCTAATAATAGTGAATATATTTAATCTATTTAGTCTAGGTAATTCATTCATCCATGAAATATATATAATATATTGTTCCTATATCCATGGTCTGAGAGCTCCTTGCTTCATTAAAAAGTGTGCTTTTAGTGGATGTTTATTGTATTTGAACCAAGTCATCAATTCATCTTCTGCAGCTTCTAAGTGAAAAATAATTGTGGATAATTGTTCTAACTATACAAAACAATCTGTTAATGTCAAGTGAAGATCTGCAATCTAATAATGAATAGATCTTTAAAAAGATTTGCAGACTATTCTGAATCCTATCAATGCTTTTTCAGCTGCTGAAATACTCCATGTCAGCAATGTTTTATTTGAGATTCCTTTACTTATTCCTTCATAAATTCCTATGGCAAAATTATATAAATTTATTTGAGAATTTATTCTGTTGCTCTCCTCAACACTTAATTATTTTATTAAAAATAAATGATTTAATCTTTCTTTCAATTAACTCCTTTATTAAATGTAAGTTTAGATCTTTTATAGATTTTAATTAATACTTATTATTCATAAGTGGTTCCTAATTATTCTTATACCATTTCAACTCCAATAGGAGATGAATAACATAAAAATATTTATGATAATACTTTAAATAAATTTTGTTGTGTTCCAAAATTTTTTACTTAGAAAAAAAATGATAGAATAACTTAAATACTAGGCATATTCAATGTTTCATTTTATGTATTAGCCAGTACTTCTAAATAATATATTATTGTTTCTTATATAAATTACTCATCAATTAAATGGCAATATTGATTATCAGTATCTTCTGCTGCTATCTCTTCTAATTAAACATCAAAAAGCATTTTAAAAATAGGCACATTATTGTAAATTTTCTTTAATATTTATTGAATATTTTACAAAATTAGTTTTATCAACAAAAAGTAATAAATTAGATTTTATTTAGATTGAATAAAGAAAAGAAATAAGTTCTTCTAATAAAGGTTTAGCTTCTTCATAGCTTTTCAAATTAATATAGTATCTTGCTAATAGGCTTTTAATGATTGAAGAATAAACTGTTATCTTTTCAAATTGCATTTTAAGAAATCTAAGATTAAATAACAACTTACATTTCCATTTCTTCGAATGTGGCCTCCCCTTTAATTGATTTTTAGACTAATATAAATAATTGATAAATATTCTTCAACTTTATCATATATGTATATGAAGAAAAGAGTTTCAAATGATCTTCTAGTATGTCTATATTGAAATCTGGATCTTGATGAAAAAATTGATTATAAATGAGATATTTGAGATTTAAAATTTATTCATTTGATGAGAAAGATCTAATATCTGTAGTTCTTTTAAATAAACAATCATAAGGGTATAGATACTCAACTACATCTTGATTGCATTCAAGCAAACTTATATGTAGATCATCTATAAATGATAAATGAGCATTTTAAAAAATTTATGTATCTAAATGGATTAATTTAACAACTGTCTTAATTATTAATTGAACAATTTCTTTTTATCCTTTTGATAGATAAAAATGTATTAATGCCAATATTACCAAAGAAGGCTTTACTTATTCTCCATATAAATCAAGAATACTTTTGAAGTATTATTCTTTTTCTTAAATGCTATAATATTGAGACATAAAGAAAAATGAACTTATGATTTAACTTATTTAATTAGATTTAACATTTGATTTCATCTCAAACAATTAATATGGTTTTTATAATATCTAATAAGCTTTCATGCGGTGAGCGTCACTTTAAGAATCAAAAGATATTTATTTAAGAGCAATTTCAGCTAAAAATAAAAGATTACTAGATTCACCATACATATTTTCGAAATGTTTCTTAGAAAATGAGAAACACAAAGAATGGATATAAAAAACTCTAAATTAAAGCAATCCAGAACAATGAAACCATGAATCAGATTCTATAGATATTTCATTATGAAGCACTTTTAATCTATTAATTAGACTATTATTCAAAAAATCATGTTTTAAATTAGATGTATCCAAGTTTTAGAGATTGACTTAATGATCTAATGGTCTATAATTATCTAAATGTAATAATTGATGAATTGCTCTAATTTCTAATAATAAATAGTTTAAATTGGTTTTAGTTTATCCTATTATTTTACTTAAAAAAAGTCTATTTTCTAAAGATTATTCTATTGTACTAAAAGTTAATACTTACTTCCAATTAAATTGAAAGTCATTTGAAGCTTCATATTTTGTTGGAGTTAAATAAGTTTATTCAATCCATTTATTCATATTAATTACAATAAATTTACCAATTTGACAAGTCTTGTTAAATTCTATATAATCTCCAGGTATTTCAAATTTTTAAATTACTTTTAATTATGAACTAAAATAATCAAAAACTGGTGATTCAATTTAATTTTAAATGAAATCTATACAATCATTTTAAAATTTTTCTTTACCACCATCATACCAGACTAATAATTACAAATATTTGTAAAAAAGCAACTATAAACAATAATTAGGAGAGTCATTAAATTCCTTTTACAATTCAAATGTCTAATCTTAATATTATTTCAGTGAGGCATCTAAAGTAGGGGATTATTAATCAAAGTTAAATTAACTAGGACTAAGATCTTAAGGTTCTTCAATTACTAACTAAATTTTATGATCAGAATGAATTATTTCAGTTTAGATTTTCTAAATATTTTCTAATAGTTAAGCAGAATATAAAAAGTTTTTATTAAAATATAAATATATTGAATGCAATGCCTGTAATTACAGAGAATATCTTTACAATTCTTTTTTTAATTAGCAAATTACTTTGATATATGTTGGATGTTTTCTTATTTTTTAAATTAAAAGCATTCTATCAGCAGCTGTTAAATCTATTTAGGATTTTGATCTTGTTTATCTTCTTCTTAAAAGGATCTTTTATTCTGTTGTACTAAGCTATTCTAATTTGACATTTAAGCTCAACTACTTTATTAAATCATTAATATTCTCAACAGATCGAATTAATGTGTGATATAATTATTCCATTTCAAATAAAAAGTTTTATCTCATTTAAAGTAAAGTTGCAAATTTAATGTAAATTATAAGTAAAATGTTGAATAATAATTTAATTTCAGATTATTTAGAAATTATTTGATTCTAATGAACAATCAAATATGACAAAAATGAATCTAAAAATTCTTCATTTTCTTAGAATTTTTTTGACATTAAAAATTTTTCTATCACAGAAATCTCCTTAAGTGTTTCTTAATGTTGTTTCATACGAAAATTTAAATTTATTTAATGTGTTGCCAAAGCAAGTTGTCCAAGAATAGTATCTTCTTGCTTTATTGATTTATGTCTATCATCTTGATTTATATTATATTCCATAAAAGAATGTTTACTAATTAATTTATCTATCAATTCATCTATGGAAGGAGATTCAAATATCATTAACATAAGTACTGGACGCAAGGAATGTAAAGTACTTAATTATTAATAACCTCTAATTGCATTTTCAACTGGTTGCAACAAAATCATTTCAATCACAACTTACGCTAAATTCACTAAATCATTTTCTTATTTATTTGATTACAATAATACATAACTTCTACCAAAAAGATAATAATTATTAATATTTAGATTCCCGTGACTCTATTATTTTAATAAAATCAGATTAGCATGCAAAAATTCATTCAAATCTGTCAATGAATATTCTAAGCTATAAGTATATCGATATTTGATTATATGTTTTAATGTGTATTAAGATAAAATTTCATATTTAAATACACAATAACCTTTAATATAAAAATCATCCACTTAATCTACTATATTTGAGAGTCTGATTTAAGGATAAGCTTTTACATAAAAAACTCCATAGTTAACAGCACAGTCAGGATTTATTCTTAATTATTATTCATGTCTGATCTGTAAAAATTAAATTAAACATTATTTTTTATATTTATCTGTGCATATCCAAACAGTTTCACTTAATTGTCTTTATAACTTTATTGGTTCTATAGGAAACATCTCTTCTTCAAAATATTACATAGTAATTTCTTGTAATTTTTAATATTGGTAATCAAATACATAGGTATCTCTAAATTTATCTACAATCTAAAAATATGTCTCTGATTTCTTTTTGTTTTTATAATAATCCATAATATTTAATTCTTTTGTGCATAAAGGAAGTTCAAATTGTTCTTTAGAGCTAGAAATAATAAATATTTTTACGCATTTCCTAAAGACCAAAAAGTTTTGATAAAATGTTCCAAAGTAATAGAATCCAATTTATGAGGATCTCCTAAAGAAGCTTCTACTTAATCCTGTAATCCTGAATCTCCTTTTAATTTATCTATTAATTTAGTTTTAAAAAAGAAATCTTTGACCATGCTCAATGATCTTGTTTTTATTGTTGATTTACGATATTGACTAAACCAAATACCTTTCATTTTAATTACAACTACTTTTGTACTATCAAGCTAAGCATGCTTATATACATAAGTGTCAAATTTTTTCTGTAATGCTTCCAATTCTTGAATTTCTTCTAATCTTTTACTTTTAGGATCAAACATTTTAAATTGTTTCCTAAATTTAATTTTTGCTCTTTCTTTATACTATTCTATGATTTTTTTCTCATTTCTTTTGAAAATTATTAACTTTCTTAATTCCAATTATCTTAACAATGTAGTCTTTCTCTTCATGTACAAATATCTATGTGATACTCTTAAATCACACCAACAAGTTTTGTGTAAATTTAATAATTGCTTTTGATATAAAAATTGCATAGTTTTTATAAATTTCTTATGAAAATTTCTTTTCCATGATTTAATTTCAAAAGCCCAATTAAACTTTCTTTTTAAGAAATAATTTAACATCACTTAATCTGACATAACTTCATCCTTTAAAATATCTCTTTATTTCCTTTCATTTATTTTTTATTTTTATATTAACTTTTCTTATATTGTAGTTTTTTTCTATTTATCATTATTAATAACACCTTACTTTTTTTAAACTATCTACTACTCTTTTTTATTATCATTTTTGCATAAAAATTTCATTTAATTCAAGTCATAGTGACTTTCTAAATCATCTTCTGAACTTACAGTTTCAAATTCTCCAGAAAATTAATCATTAACAGTAGAATATATTTTAAAGATTGGAAATCTTTTTAAATCATCATGTTTTGACTATTATCCACTAGTTTGATTTTTTGAAAATTACTCTATAGTGTGTTTAATTAAATACTTTTATCTCTTAATAAAAAGACCTAATTCATAAGGGATTTAACCAAATGTTCCATTCATTATAAAATTCATAGAAAAATTAAAAATAAGAAACATTAAGTAAGCTAATAAGATTTCATATCCATACTTTTTATTATATTCCATAGTCATCTAACCAGTATTTGTTAAAATACAAACATAATTAATTAGTTCTAATATTTTATTCCATACTCCTAATGACGAATTGTTTTATGGCCAAGGTCTTTATAAAAAATAAATGAATTTAGCTTTATCAGCTTACATTTATGCAATATTTTGGACCCATAAAAGGAAAAAGCTAAACGGAAAACTATATCCAAAAATAGAGAGAAGTGTATTTTAAAGAAAGATTTCCATATAATCTTCTAAAGTTCCATATCTTTCTTAACTTATTGCATAGGATTAACGATTTGATTATTCTTAAATATATTTAGAGATGCTGATTTCTTCAAATTTATATTTAAATATAGGAATTTTTTTAACATTTATTATAAGTTAAAACATTTTGACAGTTTTAAAAAAAAATACCCAAATAATCATTGTCGCAAAATGATATTAAATATGTTCCTAACAATTAGTTTCTTTACAATAAAGATTAAATGGTTCGTTTAAGAAAGCTATAATGATTAATGGACCAACATATGATATAAAATACAAAATATATTTCTTAGTTACAAAACTTTCTTCATAATCTTTAACTGTTTTTTAATTCTCAAAATCAGTTAATTTAGTTGCAATAATATCGTAAACCTTATCCAAAAATTATATGATTACAATATTTATAGTAGCTGTTACCATTACTTCAAAAGTTGTGTCTCTTACTGTTTTATCCTCTTACATCTTTAATTTAAGAGCGATAGTCAAAATATACAAACAAATAACAACTCCACTATAGAGAAGAATCAATAAAATTAATATGAGTGTAGCTAAAACCATCCTAGAATATAGTTCCAACTCATCAATTCCTACATTATTTAATTAATCATTTTCAACTGATCTTCTATTTTTTCCTATAAAATTACTTCTTTAAACCTAAATCTCATCTTTTCCTGATTGACCAAATTATAAATTAAAAATAAGCTACTTTTTTTACCAAATTACAACAAATAAATTTGTCCACTAAATTTATACAAATGCAAATATAATTCTTAATAAATAATTTAAATCAGTTTTATCATCTTAAATTACCCATTATACTAAATTACAACCCAAAGCAATAAAAGCTATTTTTAATAACATTTTAGTGTAATAAGTTTAGTAGTAAAAATAAAGTCCTATTTTTTAACCATAATAATCACAAATTAAAACTATAGGAGCACTCCAAGGTTTTTAAATATTAAATGACCATTCAAATTCTAAATGATAAATTTTTTTTCTATAAAAATCATCTTCTAACATAAAATCATTTTATGAACAACTTAAATGTCCAAAAAGTTCATAATGATCATTTACACAAAAAAATTATGAAACAACTTTCTTACTAATCAAATCATTCAATAAAAACATATTATTAATTGCTTAATCTGTTAATTTCAATCTCTCAGAAGAAGAAAATAAAGAAATTTTTTTAAATTCGTTTATTTAATACTTACACCAACACATAATGTGTTAAAGTTTCATTAAAGGAGAAATAAGCATGCTAGGTTTAGAATATACAACATATGGTTCTAATCTTTATACATCTATTAAGTCCCAAATAGTAAATAATAATTATTTTTAACTATTTGCTACTTTGAGAGCTTCTTCAAAAATACTTTAATAATTAGATGCTAATCTTTCTTTCTTAAATAATTTAATTAATTTGGTGTGGGGAACTTGATCTTCTGTTAAAAAATGTTAATATTCTTAAATAACATTAAATACTCTTTATTGAATTTTTTTAATTTCTATCTAATGAATTCTGTTTGATTCATCTTTAATATTATTTTTATTTAATTTCTTAATTTCTTCTTTTTTTTAATTTCTAATAACGTAAAGATCATAAGGTTTTAATTATTTATTAATGATAGCTGAAACATCACTATCAATTTTGAAATTTTTCCTAAGTTTTGATATTTCCTTTTCCAAATGAACTAAATATTGATAGAAAGCAAACCATTATTCATCTGTAGGTTAATCTTCATCATCTTATAAATCCATTTTTCCATATTAAAATAATTATCCATTAATTCTACTTTGATTTGTTTCTCTAGAAACTCTTTTGAAATTAATTTCATCTAAAAGTTTAATAATTTTTGGTCTGAGATATAAAAACATTTCTGTAACATCATCATAATCATTAGGTTTCCAAATTCTATTATTCAATCTTAAAGGTCTATAACAATTATCAACTGGTTCCATTGAAAATAGATCTGTAAACCAAAAATTTAATTTTTTTTTTAATTTTTATCTTTGAGCCAAAGTTTTTAAATTTTCTTCATGAGCATATAATCTACATAAAATGAATCTTCCATCATCTGTAATACAGCTTTTAACACTAAAACCATTAATCATAATTTATATGAGCATAATTTATCTTATTAAGGTTAAAACATCACTAGTATCTTCATCACTTCTATTCCATTTTCCATTTTTAAAAACAAAATATCCTCCTCCTTACATAATTTTAGGTTTCATTTCTTTTATTAAAGAATAATCTAAATCAAAGGTATCAGTTTATTTATACAATTTTAAATTTATTGTTTCTGAGCCCATCAATTTATGTTACATTGACATTACTAAATTAGTTAATGGATCCACTTTTTTATGACTTGATTATCTATACCATCTTCTCTGTTATATACTTTCAAATGGTGTTTAAACATTTTCTTAATCTAATGGGATTTAATCCAGAATTGTTTCTGATTTTAAATTTGAGTTTTATTTGAAACCAAACTTACTTTTGCTTCTTTTTAGACAAGGACTAAGCTTTGTAAATACACCTTCAACAGCTTTCATAAATATTTGATTATCAATCTTCTTCATATCCAATTTTAGGACTTTTTCTATAAAAAGTATAGTATCAATAGGTGACATTATTTCTAATTATTCACATTATTAACAATCAGGATTTGGAAACCTTTATTATTTGTCAATACTTACTTTAATACAGCTTCTGGTAAGACATTTACATCTATCTATTCAATAAATTGACCAAATTTATAATTCATCTTTTATTCATCCTAGCTCTTTATTTACCTTCCAAACAATAATTTTAAGTAAATTTCATACGTTTATAAGTATTAATTTACAGTCCTAACCATTTTTTCCATTTTCAAATTCCTTAATGACGCTCTCTGATTTTTTTAATTCTTTTAATTTTTATTTTCCAAAACAGGATCATGAATTACATCGAAATTGACAGTATGACTTCTACTCCTCTAAGAATTAGATTCACTTGATTAGCTTGAAGGAGATAGATTAGAATAACTCATTTTACTAAAATATTATTATTACATCTAATTATTAAAAATCATTGATTTTTTTGTGAAAATTCCCACTATTTTTAAAAAGATTAGATAAAATATATGAGATTAAATAATAATTTTCTACTAAGATTACTAAAAAATTGTATCAAACCATCTTTTTCCTTTTTTTTTAATAAGACTAAATTAATCTGATTTAAGAAACAGAATGAATTTTTTTGTATATAAAATTAGATATTAAAATAAATGTTTTAATTTACAATATGCACTGATTTAAATGGATAATTAACTGATATGAATGAAAGTAGATAAATTATAATTATATTAACATTTATATTTTCTTAAATAAAATTTATTTTGTAAAATTAGGAGATTAATGTTGGCTTTTTTAAATTATTTCTAATTTAAAACAACCTGTAATTTTAAGTTTTATTTATTACTCCTAAAATTGTTCTATTTTTTCAATTCAATTCTATTTTTCATCTTTATAAATTAATAATTAAAATATTCATATTCATTTTAGATTTTACGTATTTTTGGACATAGAACAAAGAATTTGATACCTATTAATTATTATGTGGTTTTTAATTCAATTAAAATTTGTTATAGCTTAATGGGTTGTTTATTATAGCTCATTTCATAGACCTTAGAATATATATTGTTCAGATAGTACATGTCCATATGGGTTTAAGTAAGATTTAAGTACAAAGAATGCCATTTACGTGAATTGCACAAATCCTATTGGATCAAGTTTAATCCTATCATAATAATAAATGACTGCTGTTTCTAATTATTAATACTACTCCTAGAATCCTTATTCAATTAATCATACGATTGTATTTGATGTCTATTATGTATCTCGTTGGAATAACGATATTTTGATATTTGAATACATAAATTAGGCATATTTATTTGAGCATTCTACATAGAATCCATTATAATTTGTCAACGGAGCATGCAATTCAAGTGATCATGAGGTGAGAACTTATCAGATTTCACTTCCTTATACTAATGCATTCACTAATTTAAAGTTCAGTATAACAAATTCATAGACTACAGCATTAATCAAAAACATTCATTTTTCTTATATATCTTGTCATAGTACTTGTAGAACATGTACAGGTGAAAGTTATAATTAATGCACATCATGTTTTGGGATTATAAATCTCTAAGATGGAATTTGTAGATGTCCTTAAGGAAAAACAAAGTATGGTTCAAGATGTTTAGATTACTGCCTTTTAGGTTATACTGATAGGAGATAAAGGTATTGCTAATACTATTAGCCATAATACTTTTTGTATTTGTATCAATATGAAAAAAGTTATTCTTAACTATTTAAGTGGGATATCATTTATGATCCAAAATATTTGATTAATTAAAATAAAAAAACACTTCCCTATTTTGGAATTTTTCGATATAATGAAGGAACAAGTACAATTGTTAATACTACATATTTTGTATATCCATTAGGAGTATAAATATATATTTATATGTGCAACCAAACCCCAAAAGATTCAGGTATATCCTTATATTTAAATAATACTTATTTTTCGTCAATTTATCATAATGGAACATAATATATTACTGATAACTTATATCTATACAATGAACCAAATATACTATTAAATGGTTGTTAATCTGCTAAGGCTTTGTTATTGTATGCAAATCTATACGTAGATTAAGGCAGTTTTACTTTTTCAATAAAAGGCAATTTTACGTAGAAATAATTATTTAAATATAGATCTGGTGATTCTGGGTGGTATTTGATATATACACTTATGAGCAGTGCGCATTGCCCCCTTTATTGTTTAAAATGTGAAAAGGATTATTTTTGTTCAAATTGTATTTCAGGATATATACAATTATCAGATGGAAGGTGTACTAGAATATGTCCAAAGACTTCTATTCTATTAAATAATATTTGTGTCTATTATAATCATGTAACTAAATGTAAATTAATATTTAATTTTAGACTCATAATACTTTTTATAACAATTCTATGATTTTACAGTTCCTGATGATATAAAGTAATCTTTTATATTGGAATCTTCAACAATTAAAGATTTTTAAAAAGGAAATGAAATTTATTGGTCATATGTTGATACAAATGTTGTTTTTGGGGGTAAATATGTTTGGGCTACAGCCAGATTTTCTTAAATTTATAATATCAATAAAGCACATCATTCAATAACAATATATTTTGATGCAGTCTTTGGATGTAATTTCGACAGCAGTTTAGGATACTTGGGATATTCAGTAAATAATTAAACTGAAGAATCAGTTGATAGAAATTCTACTGTTAGTATTAATATTCCAAATTATTCTCCTACCTTAACTATAGCATTCTAATGTTATGGAGAAACCAACAATGTTTTAGATTAATATTGTGGAATTTAACATTATTATATAGTTGTTCATTATTGTAGTCCATATTGTCTTTAATGTTTAGATGAAAATACTTGTTTATTAATGGATACTTATGACACAACAATTATAAAATTGGATCAATCTGAATGCAGTTCATCTTAATATTTAGATTATGAATATTTTAAATGTGAAGATTGTCCTTAAGAATGTGAAACTTGTCTAAATGAATTTGAATGTATCACATGCAAAAGTCCATATACAATATTTATAAATAAGTGTTTAATCTAATGTCAAATAAATGAATATTTTGATGAGGAAGATAATATTTGCAAAGGTAAAAGTTGTAATAAAATGTTAGAATGTCATCATGTATGCAAACAATGCAAATTGAGAGATAAATGTATAAATTGTGAGTAATCTAAATTCAGATATCTATTTTACAATTAATGTTTATGTTATGATGGTTATTATGATGACAATATTAATGTAGAATGTTAAGTTTGTGATATATTGTGTAAAACATGTTTTGGAGCATCTAAAATGAATTGTAATGAATGTATTTCAATATCAAATGTTGAAAAAGTTGGTAACACGTGTGATTGTATAAGCGGTTATTATTTTGAGATTTCTAATTTATCCTGTGTATAATGTCATAAAAAATGTTAAAATTGTTTTGCATCTTTTGAAAACTCTTGTTTAAGTTGTAACTCACTTGAAAATAGAATTTTGGATGGACTAAATTGTTAATGTGATATTGGATATTTTGAATAGGATGATATTTGCGTTTCTTGTCCAAACATAGATGATTTAAATCTTTAATAATGTTATAAATAATGTGGAGATAATTAAAAAATATGGTTTAATTAAATTTGCCTAGCATTTAACTGTTAAATAGGATTCATAAATTAAAATGATTAATGTTTACCTATATGTGGTGATGGTTTGAAACATGGGAATGAAGAATGTGATGATAATAATAACATTTTAGATGATGGTTGTTATAATTGTAGATTTCAATGTCCAAAAGAATGTTTAACATGTAATGAATTAACAACATTTCCTTGTTTAAATTTATGTGGTGATGGAATATTGAGTGGAGAAGAGGAATGTGATGATGGCAATTCAATATAATTTGATGGATGTTATTAATGTAAAATTGAATGTTAAAATTAATGCACATTATGTATGAGAGGATTGTGTTATTAATGTTAAACATATGGATGGATAGTAGAAATTGATTCTAAAACTTGTATAGAAAATTGTGGAGATTTAATAACAATAGGGAGAGAATAATGTGATGATGGATTAGATGATAACTAAAATGATGGTTGCTATTAATGTAAAAGAGTTTGTAGAAATGATTGTTTAACTTGTAGTTCAAATGGTTAAACTTGTCTTGAATGTAAAATTGTTGGATTTAGACCATTTAGTTATTATTGTCGAAATATATGTGGAGATGGTTATTTAGCAATTGATCCTTTTGATAGAAATTCAGAAGAATGTGATGATTTTAATCTAACTAATTTTGATGGTTGTAGTAGTACATGTAAATTCTAATGTTAAAGTAATGTGTGCAAGACTTGTGTAAATAATAAATGCATTGAATGTATAGATAATTATTATCTAAATTAAAATCAAAATAAATGTATAGAATAATGTAATGATAATATTATTATTGGATCTGAAATTTGTGAAGATATGAATAGTCTACTTTATGATGGATGTTATAATTGTCAATTATCTTGTCAATCAAGTTGTTCTAATTGTACTATTAATGGATGTTTATCTTGTTTTTAAGGATATTAATTAGTTGGTATTCATTGTAAACCAATTTGTGGAGATAAACTTATTGTAATATAAGAAGATTGTGATGATGGTAATTTAATACCATTTGATGGTTGTCATTTCTGTAAATACTCTTGTTCTTAACATTGTCATACATGTTACAATGGCTAATGCATAATGTGTTAACATAATTATATCAGATATAATGGATTATGTGTTTAAACTATTTAATTTAATTAAATTTTCAAAATTTATAGCCATAGTATAAATTTAGATTAATTTATATAAAATAAACCAAGTAATGCTTTTTATGAATTCTGTAAAGAAGTCATTAATGATATTTGTATAGTATGCTAAGAATTTTATTCTTTAAATGTGATTTCTAATTGTTAGAGTCAATGTGGAGATAATATAATTAGTGGCTATGAATAATGTGAAGATTCAATTACTTAAAATAATATAGTTTGTAATGAATGTTAATTAGTCTGCTCTGACAATTGTATTTATTGCTAATTTGGAATATGTCTATAATGTGGAGAAGGATATTATTTAAAATTGATTAACAATATATGTGAGCCAATAAAATAATGTACAGATATTGGATTATATTATGACATAGAAAATAATTTGTGTTTTGATATTTGTGGAGATGGTATCAAATCAAAACAAGAATTATGCGATGATGATAATGATGATCCTTATGATGGCTGTTACAAATGTTAATATTCTTGTCTACCTAATTGTCCATTATGTATTTAAGGATAATGTGTTGATGATGGTAATACTTGTAATGAAGGTTACTATTTTGATACTTAAAAAGCAGAGTGTTATAATATTTGTGGTGATGGAATCTTATCATTACCTGATGAAGATTGTGATAATGGAACACTTTTTAATATTCAAGATGATCAATGTTAAAATTGTAAAATTATATGTGCTAAATCTTGTTAAGTTTGTAATTTAAATAATTAGTGTATTTCATGTAAGAAAAATTACGAATTGTTAGATGGAAAATGTTACCCTAAGGATTTTAATTAGCATCTATGTAAAATAGATAATTGTGATTATTGTGAAGATACTTAATGTATTACTTGTTCCATTGGATTTACTTATCATATAATTTAAAATGAATGTTAACCTATTTGTGGAGATGGAATAATTATTGATAAAGAGCAATGTGATGATGGTAATCTTATCAATGGAGATGGTTGTGATTAAAATTGTCAACCTTCTCAGGATAGTTAATGTGTGAATAATCAATGTGTTCCAATTTAATATCCTGTACCTTTATTAAAATTTGAAAAAGAAATAGATAATTCATAAATTGTTTATTTGACTTTTGATTAATAAGTCAAATTATCATTCAATTATTCTATTCCTTTATTCATAAAATCAATTAATACATTTTTAGATGATAAAGCTATCAATGTTACTTTTAATGAAATTAGTACATTGAATTAAGAATAGTTATCTAATCTTTAAATCTAAATTATCATAAACTTTCAAGAAATTAGTAATAATCCAATATTTTCCATACAATTTTCTGACCTTAATATTATCATTAATGAATTTGGAATTACATCAAATCATTAGAATGTTTCAATACAATTACCATCTCCAAACTTTTTATCTCAAAAATAATAATAATTAACAGCATCTCTTGTTAAGTTTAGTACATACTAAATATAAATTATAGCAGGCTTAATCTTAGCCTCATCTTTAAGTGGAAAATTTGAAATCATTTAAAATCAAATTGATTTAATACAATAGCTTTATTATTTAAAATATATCAATACTAGAAAAGGATAAAATTTAATTAAATTCTTTGGAACTTTCAAAATTATTTAACTTGCCAGTTTCTATTAATTTATTGGATTCAATCCCTCCAATGATTTATTTTTTAATTTCTCCTTTTAGAAGTCAGAATCAATTTTTGAAGAGGATGGACGTAATGCAAATTATTTGAGTAATTTTATCTCAATTTTAACAATTTTTGTTTTTGCATACTTTACACATTTATCCATCTAACTTTTGATCAAATACTTTATGAATCACATCAAAAGTTTGAACATTATAAATTTCAATAAATATTAGTTGTATGGATTGTTAAAAATTACAAAATTTTCCATTAAAAATTGTAGAAATAAGTTTCACAATTAATTTAAAGGATTACTTTAATCCCTCATTTATGAATATATTATTTCTTCATTCCTATCCTTAATCTATTAAGATTTTAATTCTGCAGAAGGAAGATTGAGTTTTATAGCAAATGGAATCATGCAGTATCTTTTAATTAATTATTTATTATCTTAAGAATACTAAAAATAGAAATCATATAGTTAATTTACTTACTCTTGTATTTAAAAGATGTTATTTGGCATTATTTTAATAGTGTGCTTTAAATCTGCAATAATATAAATCTAATTATGCACTTTAAATGAATTCTTTTACTTTTATTATTTATATTAATAAAAGAAATAATTAGATAAATTAGAATCATTTAAAAAATAGTTCCTTCATTTTAATCTATTTATAATTAATTTATTTTTTTTAATAAATGAAGTGTACCGAAATGATACAGAAAAGATTTTATATTATGGATGGGTTATAATTGCTTTGATGAGTTTTATTTTAAGCATTACTTTATTTATTGATATATTTAAAATAACAAGCCCATTTATCTTAAAAATAATAAGTTATATAAAAGCATAGAAACCTCAATTTATAAATCATGAAATATTTGATCAACCTGAGTAATAAAGATAATTATTCTGATTTGAGTATTGTGTTTTTATTTTTTCATCATAAAATTGAAATATTATAAAAATGTAATAAAATTGTAATTCAGCTGATTATAAAGATATATCGATTTAAATTTTGGGTTAAGAAATTGTAAATGAAAACATCTACTTTCATTATTAGATAACTATTCTAATGGAAGTACTGTTCATATCATTTAAAATAATTAAATTGGTTATACTACTAATATTTAAAATTCTCGTTCCTCTGATCTTTTATTAGCATACAAATATCATATTATTCACATCAATTGAGAAGGCTTAGAAGCTTTACATAAACTTTCTAAGTTTAATTTATTAGATTATACAATGAAGATATCAATTAGGTAAAAAAATAAATGAACCTTTTAATTCTTGTATTTATTCCTGTTTTTAACATTATTTTTTCTTAAATAGGATTCGCTTCATAAAGATTGTATAAAAATTATTTGGTATTTTAAAAGAAAATAAGTAAATTCAATTAAAATGTTAAGGATGTTAAAATATGCTTGATATTAAAGAAACAAAAAGACTTCAATATGCATAAAAAATAATGAAATGATTAAAAATAGATCTATTTACTTTTAAAAATTTATATTTAAATTAGGATATCCAAATTATTGATAACATATGTTTATAAAGTTTTTATTAGTTTTAATATATGGTGAATTGAATTCGTATTTTTTTTGTTTTGATAAAAAATTGTTAGAAATAGTATGGAAAAATATATATTTTAATGTATAATTAGTAAATAATTGAATGAATAAACTTCTTTATCAATATGCATCTTTTAAAATGTATCTCAAAATATCTGAAATTGTAATAATTGCTTAAATTTATCTACTTGATGATAAACATATTAAAGCCGAACTATCAGATAAAACTAGATTTTCAACAACCTAATTATGTAATTTTGATTACTTCTTTTAGAGTTTAATCCATACTAAAGAACTGCTTCGAATAATATTAATAAGCTGGGATTTTAGCCTTTTCATTTTACAAAAATAGTAATAATTAAGAAGCAGTTTAAGAGAACTATTTGTTAATTATTAAAATATACCAATTCAAATAACCCATTTTTAATGATTAAAATGATATCTCTTCTATTTATTTAGCCAAGATATTAATCATCGCTATTAACAATAGGAATGATATATGATTTATGATTATGCATCATTGTATAAAATACTCTTGATTAAAATTAAATAGATACTAATAAACATTTTCATTCTCTTTACAAGTTATAATTTCCTTTTATTGGTTATAAGTAGAAAAAAATGCTTTAATACTTATTTAATGTTAAGATAGAATATTATTTTATTACTTTAATATTGTTCCTAAATATTAAGTAAAGCCTTTAATTAAAAAGGATAATATATCCTTTTGATGAATGACCCCTTGAAACATTAAGGTTTCTGGATCAACAACAAAAAGACGACTAGTTCCAGACTTAACTATTTTGACACAAGCATCATATAATCTTTCATCATTTCTTCCTTAAACAAATCCAATTGAAGATTCCAACTATTCGAATAGAGAGTTATAAATTTACATCATCTTTCAATATGCGATTCCATTATCTAATTGATATAGTTTTCATTTCATAAATTAATCTTAGTTTTTAATCATCATTTAATTCTTATGGTTATTCTTTTTTATATTGGTTCTTCTATATACTTTCCTCCTAATCTTCACTTTCCTCTTCTATTACATTAAATAAAGGACCAGACTGTTATACTTAATTAAATTTAATTTTATACATGAAGATTTATTGTGAAATGCATTTTCGTATAATTTCAAAAGTACTTTTATTAAATCTGAATGTGTAAATACTCCATCATAATTAGAAACATCTGAATTCCAAAATAACGTTTCTTCTATGTTATCTTCAACAAAAATCTAAAATACTTCCCAACAAGTAAATGTTTAATCTAAAACAATCAACTTTTTATTAATATCATACTCATACTTAATTATGATGAGCTAAACAATCATAAAGAGTATTGTCTCTTAAAAATTAAGTAATTGTGTCTTTGTATTTGCTAATTTCTTAAGTTGAGATTTATTAATAATTCATTATATAAATTTTATATCATATTTGAACTCTTTTCTTATTGAATCAATAAATCTTAAACTCTACATTTAATTTAAGAGTAATCATTTATTCAATAACATTAAAATCTACAGGCATTTCATATTCTTTCACTTCTAAAGGATCATAAATTATAATTCTAAATGGTACATATTCTAGTTTAAAATAATTTAAATCATATTAAATAGATTTATTTATTTTTGCAAATAAACCATTTCGAAGACAAGTTTAACTTAATTCATTTCCTATCGGATATTCATTCAAGTTATACACAAATCTATATTTTCCATTTTATTTCTAAAGCTTAATCATTATTAAAAACGTTTCTAATTATACTTTCTGTAGCATAAAACACATATGTATAAATTCTAAAAGAGTAAAACTTTGTTTGAAAATTGTTTTTTTTAGTTATTTCAATACCAATTAAGGAGGATGTAATGTTAAGATAACATATTTTTAATCGGTTTCACAAACCTGTTTTAAAATTTTTTGATTTAAATCTTTTATATGCTCTAATAATAAATCTTATTTTACTTGATTACTTAATTTACAATTGTTTAAAAGTACTCTAATCATAAATATCAACTCCTATTTCTTTGATTCTTAAATCATGAAATTATCGAACATAAGATCTTTATTTTCCAAAATTTATTCTTTAACTCTATGCTTATTATGATTCTTACATATTATTAAATTGTAGAAAAATTATTTCCAATTAGATGAAGTACATCTGAATTTGTTAATTATATTTCTTCAGTTTAACTTGAAAACTAAAAGTAAGCTTCTAATTTTGGATAATGAATCTCAAATACTCCTATGTCTTATAAAGTAAGAACAATAGGAGAAAGTGGAATCTAATATTTTGAAAACATATCTTGATGCTTTTCTATTTTAATATGAATGTTTTCATTCTAATTTATTTACAGATTTTCTTAAAGATATTTATTAATCAATTCAATTGATTCTAAATGCATTAATTGAGTAGTTTCTTCAAAATTCAATTTTCTGATAAAATTTCCAAATTTAATCGTAAAAGTATTAAATGTGAATATTAAAGCATATGTATCAGTGAGCACAACCTTTGAAAAACAAATTTACATTTTAGGGATTATTTCGACTAATTATGGAGATTCAATCTCTTGATTGCAAATTGATTTTTCATATAAAGTTTGTATAAACTTTTTTGGAACCCTCTATCCAAATTTTTATTCTTGATAGATTTAACTTTATTCCATTTGTTCATTATCACATAGATATTAAAAATTTTTAATATCAGAATTTTTTTTCAATGGTGAGAGAATTCGAGGTTTTCGTAAATTAAAATTAATCATTTTGGCTCTTTTAATTAACCAAGCCATAATAATATAATAGTCATATCTTCAAATATTCCATTTGATACTATCCAACTAGATTTACATTGTTTATATAATGATTCACAAGCTGATTTAATATCATGAAGAGAAAATCCATTTAAATGATTTATTATATCATTTTCATCTTGATAAGAAAAGACAGGTGATGTAGATAGAATTAAGAAGGTATCCTAATAAGTGATATCATATTCTAAAAAATATGGTTAGGAAGATACTCCTATAACATGAGCTATCACATCACCTAAACTTCTAGTCACATGTAATTATGGATATAACCTCCCCCTTACAAAAACATATTCATCTCCCTAAGGATTTTTTCTTACTTCTCCTCCACTATTAAAAATTCTTGCTTTTTCAGAATTATCATTCGGAGTATGCATAGGCAATATTTCAGCTATAATTTTTTTTTATTTGGTATTATGAATATGTTCTTTGTAAATATAAGTTCTATTATCTCCAAGTTAGGCACAATATAATTTAGAATCTCTTTAAATAATTACTAATTATAATTTTTAAAGATACCTGTTATCACACAACCACTTAGTAAAATATTATGAGTATCATCTAATTTTTTTTTTTCGATGTACATTTTAAGTTTGTTTTATAACCTTTTAAAGACAGCTTCTAAGCCTCTCATAGGATTAGTATAAAAAGTTGGGGTTCTGATTAAGTAATGAAAAACCATTCTATAAGTTAAATTACTAATTGATTCACCAAATTCTCCATGACCATTACTTAAAATTATAACCTTTTGATAGCTATCATTGTAAATTAAATAATCTGAAGCCAAAGGTGAGGCATCATTTTTATTACCTTTTTTACTAGTTATTGCTATTCCAATTTAATTTAATAATTATTCAGGAGAATAATCAGTCTATATTTCTGATTTTGATTCATCATTGTTTTCATTATTATTAGAATCACTTAACTCTGAGTCATCAAGATTCTATCTACATGCTAATTTGACTAGTTTATCTTTTCCTGGTTATAATTTTTATTCACTAATAATAGTTCTTATATATAATTAACAAGCTGGATAATTTTGAGGTAAACATTATTTAACTAAATGAATTTATTCAGCAATATCTTTAATTTCTAAAGTAGCTAAAAATTATTAATCAGCTTTAGAATTTATACTACTTTTTCTTGATGTAATGGTTTCTTCAGCTTATTATATATGTTATTTAATTAATTTAGTACCATCATCTCTTTCTTCAAAAGAATCATCACTTTAAAAATTCTAGAATTTAGTTTATCTTCTATCATTATGTAATTATTTTTCTTCAATATCACTTTCTTCCTCTTCTTCCTCTTCACTGCCTTCTTCATTTTCCTTATGATATGGTTTCTTTTTCTTTTAATGTGAAATATGCATTTTACTTGATATAGCAGATGAACTTGAAGATTTAACTATTTAATCACTATCTTCAGAGTAAACAACAGAAGGTTTTTATTCTAATTTAATAGTTTATCTAGGAGATTTGTTCTAAAATTGGGATTCTAAAAAAGTTTTAGTTTCTAAATTCTTAAACATAGTCATTTTAGTTGTCCATTTTCTTGATAATTGAGACTATTCAATTCCAACTCCTTCATCAATAAAAATATTATTTTGAGCTGGTTGATTTTAAAATTATTATTCTTGTTCTACACTTGCACCACTACCCATAGAATTGTTCGATTATATTTTTATAATATTTTATTAATAATTAATAATAAAATAATTTCTAAACTATCTTGTTTACAAATCAGTATTGTTATAATGAAGATTACTTCAATCCTTCGTTTATCAAAACAGGAGGTAATCTCCAGGCCTATATATATATAAATATTATACCCTAATATATCTATCTTCGCCAGCTGTAATTAGCAAATTTTCATTTTCAAAATTTCTTATCTTACTAACACTATTTATATGAGCATTTATAATATCTAAAATAATCAAAGAATATTTACATAAAGATGAAAAATCTGAAGAATCATATGCTGTTATTGAACCATCTTTATTACCAATATATATCACCTATCTACTCTCTGAATGACTTATTTCTTTACTCTCTCATAATTAATGTATTATTTTACTTATACCTTTCCTTTCCCTTTTTATAAAACTGTATAAGTTTCAGTTTCAAAGATTAAAATAATTCCAAATTAATTAACAAAATATAATTTATTGTTATTTTTTGTAATTCCCTTAATGTTTTCTAATTATGTATCAAATTTGAGTAAGAGGGACATTTTTTAAAGATCATAAATATAAATAGTGCCTAATAAGTCATAAACATAAGCTTTTTGATCACTAATCATAAGTCCATTGATTTCTTTTAGGGATGAATTAATTATGTATTCATTTTTATTCATTGAGAATACTCTGAAATGAATAAGAATAATATTACTTAAATTCTGATTCACTTACAGAACATAAACATCCATTGGCTAAATAAACTGAAAGCACTTTAGAGGAATGTTAATGATATTCTTTTAATGATGCTATTTCATTTTATTGATTTAACAGTAATAGAGTAAGTGAACCATCTTCAAATCCAATTATAACAGTTTAATCATCATGATGGAAACAAGTAGTTTATTTAATGAACGAATGTATCCATTCTTTTTTAAAAACTTCTTCTTTTTAAAGCCAACATTCTAAAGTTCCCAATGTTTATGAATTCTGATTTACTTTATTAAAAATAGATGGTATACTCTTTTTCTCACTTCCCAATACTAACATCAAACCCATATCAAAATTAATAGTGAAATCTTTGATTGGTTAACTCACTCCTTCAAATTCATAAATCATTTATATAGTTTAAGCTAATCCCAAAAATGATTAAAATTGATAAGATTTAACTATTCGAGGATTCTTGTTTAACTCTTTTATGTAAATATCAAGAGCTTTTTAGCGTTTTTCTAATTACTCAATTGATTTGCCAATAAGTACTGTCACATATTATTTTGGTGGTAAGTTGGGTAAAGGAAAATAAGGAAGTAATTATTGATGAAGTTCTTCAAATTGTGAAAATCTATCACTCTAAAGTAATTAGTACCTTTTTTATAAAACAGTGTTCTCAAATTACACAACATAGTATATGACATTATTTTAATTTTCATAGCCCACAACAGAAATCATAAATTAATTACAATTTCAATTGTAATTCATACTAGAGCAATAGTCTGTTAATTGTATTAATAAATTATAATATGCAAAATTTTTAGGAGGAAACTGTCGTTCGATAACTAATATCTCATATATGTGGTCCTGTTGTTGAGAGGTATTCAAAACATATAAATTAGACTTGCAAATGTTGAAAAAGAACTTGAAAAAATTTAATTATTCACTCATTAACATAATAGAAGAATAGATATTTTGACAGATAAATCAGATCAATTGTCTTTTGATATGTATTGTAGTGTCATTATATAGCAAATTGATTAATGAATTAATTGAGCATCTTAGAAAGAATACTTAAGAAGATTAATCAAAAGTAATTGAAATTGAAAACGATTTTAATTTCGAGTTAAATAAAATAAGATTAGAATAAGGAACTATTAAACTTGAATAAGAAAATTAAAAGAAAGAAATAACTATACTAGGTGATGTTTAATAAAGTTTAACTGAGAGAGTGGAAATTTATAATAACTATTTAAGTTAGAAATTGTATCAACAAGATTTTACTATTAGTAATTTTGACACTTCTAATTCCAAAATTATCTAAAAATTAACTGAAATGAATTTAAAAGTATTTTATTATTATTTTTTATTAGAATCAAGAAGAAATATCAACTATAAATTCACATACACAAAGTCTTTTATCAAAAATTCAAAGTAACGAATAAGAACTCAATAAAATTTAATGTAGTAAATAGTGGATGCAGGATATGATTATAGAATTAAGGTAAAAATCATAATACTTTTTAACAATTGATCAAACTGACTTATTGGAATAGACAAATTTAAAAATTATACCAAATATCATTACTAATTCTCCATAAATTACAAAGTATTAATCATATTTTTATTAGTTAAGTTGATAAAGAATAAATTTAAGGAATTGTTGATGAAAAGTTTAAAGATTTAGCAAATTAGTTTGATATTTAAATTTAATAATCTTCAGGATAAAATAAAACCTAAATAGAAGAATTAAAAGTTGCATTATCAAATCTTAAATAAGATTTTTAAAGAAGACATCAGTTGATAAATTCAAATTTGAAAGATATTAATGAAAAAGTTTTAAATGCAGTAATTTCCATAAAAGAATAAAAAATGGCTTCGAAGTAACTAATTAATTAAATTGATGAATAAAACAAATTATAATTTCAAAAGATTTCTCAAGATATATAAACTATTTAAACTAATATAACTGGGTTGGATCTTCGGATGGCAGAAACACATATAAAGGTTGTTCATGTCTAAGAAAAATAATAAGAAATACAAGTGCATTAAACCTCATTTTAATATATGAACAATTAAAATGAAATTATAAGCTATCAATCATAAAAATTTGATTCCTAATATTCTGATAGTTATTTAATTTAAAATAGTAATGTAACTTAAAAAATTATAAAAACAGATCAATCTTAATAAGTGTAAACTATAGAAAACTTGAACATTATAAAATAAGAAGAAACCAAAAATTTTGAGTCGAATTAAATAAATAACTTGATTTAAAATTAATAGGAAATACTTTTAACTCCAAAAACAAAGGTTTAGAATGATATTATTAAACTTAAGTCAGATTTTTACAATGAATAATAATACAATTAAAATTAAATGAACAAATTGTTAAAACAAAAAACTGTTACAGATTAAATACTTTAAGATATCGATAAATAATTAAAATAATTCAATTAGTATTTTGGTGTAATTTTCTCCTTACTTTTACATAATGAATTGATAGGGACAGATGTTTAAGCAAAAATTATAGGAAACGGATTTAAATTCGAGTTTATACCATTTTAATAAGATGAAAAAACAATAATATCATATTAAAACAATAAGATAGCAAAAGTGGAGCTTTTGATGAAAACAATAAATGTCAATCATTCTATAATAAAAAAATAAAGGCAAAATACATTTGAATTTTAATAGGAAAAAAAGAAGTTTATTACAGAGACAAGTAGAGAATTAAAGAGTAAGATTAATAATATAATAATAGCAATGTATAATAATAAAAAGAATAGATTTTAGGAGGATAGATAGATCACATAAACAGAAAGGCTAAATTTATCTCTAGATGCTTCGACATATCAATAGTTACCATATCAGAAAGTAAAGAAAGTATTAGTAAAATATAAGAGATTATTGGATTGATTATATATTTAAAATAATAAGTATTAAAAATGGAAAATTAATAAATAGCTTTTGTAGGTGATCCTGAAGTAGGAAAAACTTCGATTATCAAATATTTGAAGGGATTAGAATTTGATGAAGATTATAGTCCAACTGAATAAATAGAGAGTATAGATGTTACAATTCAAAATAATGAAACAATAACAATATATGACACTCCTGGAAATGTGGCAGAAAGAAAATAAGTAATTGAGATACTAAAGAATATTCATATAGTATTTGTATGTTTTGATGTTGAAAATATTGATTCATTTGATTCAACTTTATAATGGTTGGATGATATAAAAAAATAAATAAACAATTCAATGTAAGTATGTTTAGTAGCTTGTAAAATTGATTCTAATAACAGATAGATTTCTTAAGAGTAAGCATTTGAATTTATAAATGATTATCCTAATGTTGAATATCTGGAAGTTAGTGTAAAGACAGGTGAGAATATGGATATGCTTATAGATGTAATTAAAATAAATTATATGTTAGAAAATACCAATAACAACACCATAAGGTGATGGAGATTTATAATAATCATATAGAACATAATAATCAAATAAATAATCTGAAAAACCTCCACATAGTCCTGAAAGATAATCCTAAACTTATAAATCTTAAACAAGTTTATTAAATAAGGAAGAACCTCTTTGGAAAGTTTATGATTTTTTGTTTCCTACTGGAAGAGTAGCTAAATTAGTAAAAATTTCAGATATCAATGCTAAAAATCTATCCATTTAAGATATTTTATTTAAATTACAGTTGAATTAATGTTATCCAGTTGTAAATTTGATTGGAGCAAAAGAAACTAATAAAGGTAAATTCTATGCAGGAATTGCAAGAGCTTGTTTTAATACTGTATTTAATTAATTTTATTTTGATTTTAGGATGCTGTAATAGTTGATAGTGGAATTTCAACAGGAATTGAAAAGTATGTAATTAGAAGAGGAGTTAAATTGATTGGAGTTGCTCCAGAATAAGAAGTCAAATATCCTAATTAAACTACTGGATTTATTGATCCATATGAAATTAGTAATGGACATACGCATATATTTCTTTTAAGTAATTTTATTATAATATATGTATGTAGATAATAAAGAAAAAATGATGGTATTTGGATTGGAAGGAGTCTTTAAAATAAATTTATGTAAAAAGTAATTTATTAGAATAAATTAATTTAGATTAGCTGAAGGGAAGATAGGCAAAAATGGTTAAAGAGAAAGTTTAAAGGTTGTTCATATTCTTTTAGGGGAATAGGAAGGATTCTTAAATGAATTATAATAGGCTGTTATGGCTAATCATCCTATTATAGTAATAAAGGGATCTCCTTTATGTGATTAATTCTTTTAAAATTATAATAATCCTCATGCTAATTATTCAAATGCCAGTAAGAAGTTATTTCAATATAATAAAATAGGTTTTGGATAATTAATAAGGAAAGGCCATTTTTATGGACTAAATAGTTTAGATTCAGAAGATATAGCCCAATATGTTCATTTCTTTTTGACCGTGACTCCATTTAATTGATTAATTATTCTTATGAATTGTAAATTTACGAAATCATTTTTTGATGATTCAAAGCCTGATGATTCTTTTTGGCTAAAATAGTCAATAATCATTGAAGAATCTAAAATTGATTATTAATGTCTATTATTCAAGAAGAGCTATAAAACTGGGTTCTGGGTTAGCAGAAATTACTTTATCTATGATTCTTAACTAATTAAGTTCAAAGTAATTCTTATCTTCTATTTAGCCTAACGGAAAATAATACCATATCATAAATCTAAACTTGTCTAGAATTCAAAAGTTAAAATACGAAAATAAATAAGAAAAAGAAAGCTATAATAAGGTTTAAGTGCCTATTCATTTTTTTAGAAGAAATATGGGTTTCGTTTAATCCGTAATAATCAATACAGAGAGCTCTATAGTAGATCAAAAGAACTTAATTAATAACTTTGGGAAAAATTAAGAAAGTGTGCTATTCTAACTTAATTTAAAGAGGATTACACTTTAGAGAAGATAATTGGGAAAGGCAACTTTGCAAAAGTGTATTAGACTATAAATAAAGAAACAAAGAAATTGTATGCCGTAAAAGTATTCGAAAAACCTAAAATTAAAAATTCAGAAACTGACCGAATAGCTTTAGTGAAAGAAATGACTATAATGAGGAAGATAAATCATAAAGGTCTTATTTTAATACATGAAGTTTATGAAGATGATTCAAATGTTTATTTTATTTTAGAATATTTAGAAGGGGGAGAATTATAAAATCACATTTAAAAAAATTAAAAATTCCCTGAAAAAGTAATTGCCAAAATTCTGGCCACAATATTAGATTCATTAGATTACTTATAAAAGAAAAATATATTGCATAGAGATTTAAAACCTGATAATTTAATTTTAAGAAATAAAGGTATCTTAGAAGATGTTGTTATTACTGATTTTGGTTTAGCTGATATTTATTCTTCATCAGGAAATTATATGTTCTCAAGATGTGGTACTCCAGGATTTGTTGCTCCTGAAGTATTATAAGATAAAATATATGATCACAAAATTGATGTATTCAGTGTAGGTTGTTTAATGTACTTACTTCTAACTCATAAACAACCATTCAGAGGATCAAATTACGAGGAAATTGTTATGAAAAATTATCATTGTTAAGTAGATTTTTAATCTATTGATAATGATATATCATTTGATGCTTTATCTTTATTAAAATAACTTCTTCATCCTAAACCATAATTTAGACCTTCAGCAAGAATAGCACTGAAACATAATTGGTTTTAAATTAATTTAGATGAAATTCGATTTAAAGAATTAAATTGTGATCTTTCAGATACAAAAGATTCAACCATTAAATCAAGTTTAAGTGATATACCATTTGTACATCTAAATTAGAAAAAAGCTTCTAAAAATAATTTCTCGACTCCTCAATAACATTAGATCATTCATAAATGTAAAGAATCATAATTATTTACTCCAAAAGTAATGCAACAAATTGATGAATCTTTAAATGATAACAACAATTCTATAAAATTATTAGATAACACTATTACTGATATTTAGGTAGAAGATGAATCTCCATAATCACATCTTCTACCTAAATATCAAATTATAAGTAAATTGAATTAAGTTGCTATTTCTAAAACCTCATCATTATATGGATCCCCAATAATTTTGGTAATTAAAATATCTATTAATAAAATAGAATACCCCTGAAGTGACTTCAAGAAAACTAATTTAGGGTAATTAAAATGATGAAAATCAACAGATTCAAACTTAAAAATTAGCAAATAAAGTAATGAACAATTTAAAAAGTCTTGAATCTTAATGATGATAAAATGTATTTTAATGAGATTTATAAATTAATTGAATAAAAAGTACGTCATTAATTAATGTTAAATAAAATCCTACGTTCAATTAATAGGTTTTCGACAGTGCATCCAAAAAGGAATTTCAACATAGAGTATCTCTAGGATGTAGAAATCATTACAAGAGATTATTATGGCAGTTTAAGAAATATCTTAAAGTCATTCTCAAATCATAAGATTAATCTATATGACATTGAAACATTAAAATTAAATAGAACAACAAAGTATTTTTTTAGGTCTATAAAAGAGGTTAAAAAATAGTAGTCAAATTGACCTTTGAAAAAGTTGAAGACTATAAATTCAATGAGCTGGTTTTTGACTTAAAGTAGAGATATGATGAAGTTGTAATAGATAATGATTAGTAAGTTCCAATAGTACCTTGGTATCCAAGAAACGATGAGGACTTAAAAACAAGTATTTATTTTTATTATATAACAAGTTGGACTAATCATGTAGGTAAATGAAGAAAACAATTAAGACCATCCTTAATTCAAAGATTAGGAATATAGAAAAAGAAGAGAAGAAATAGCAAAGATATCTTAAGCTCATATGGTTGGAGAACCTGTTCCTTATATAAATTACACTTAATAAGAAGAAGAAACATGGAAGAAAATATATACAATTTTGAGAGAGAAAGTTTAGCAAGTGATGTCATAAAGATATCTAAGAAATCTATAAAAAATAGAAAATGCTTTGGGATTTAAATACAAAATTCCATAATTGAGAGATATTGATGCTTATCTAAAAGCAGAAACAGGATTTAGGTTAAAAGCAACACATGGTATATTAAGTTAAAGAGAATTCTTAAACGCTTTGGGACATAGAGTTTTTTGTTGCACTTAATATATTAGACATCATTCCACACCTGAATATACTCCAGAACCAGATATTGTTCATGAATTAGTAGTAATATATAAAATTGATTAGATTAGGGTCATGTACCATTATTTGCAGATAAAGAAGTAGCTGATTTATCTTAAGAAATTGGAATATTATCATGTGGAGCCTAATAAAAGGATTTATCAAGACTTGGAACATTATATTGGTTTACACTTGAATTCGGAGCATGTAAAGAAAATGGGCAAATAAAAGGTTATGGAGCAGGAATTGCAAGTTCTATAGGTGAATGTGATGTAAAAATTTATTACTTATTTCATTTAGCATTTCCCAAAAGCTAATTATGAAAAATTTGATCCTTTTATTCATGCTGATAGAGAATATCCAATATAAACAGTATAACCAACTTATATGTATACTGATAACTTTGAAGAGGCTATGCAAAATTTAATTATTTTTGGTAAAAGTCTTTAAAAACCTTTTGGATTATATTATGATTGTATAGAAAAAGAATTAAAAGCTACAAAAAGAATTAAAACTCATCTAAACAGTCAATGAATTTTTTAGTATTTAAATTATTTATCTGTATTAAATTTAAATAGTGTCCTTTTTAAAATTAAAGCAATTTCTAATTATATTCAATCTAGATGAAATTCATCCAAAAAAGAATACAATTAGAATTTATTATTTAAATAAAATAATTATGATATCAATTATGCTTGATAAAATTAAATTTTTTATCTAAAGGATTTATTAAATATTTAAAAATTCATTCTACCAATTTGAAATTATAATTAGCTATTAAATTATGTCTATTTGCAAAAAATTTTAATATTTTTTTTTTTAAACTACTACTTGCAATATCTTATTCAGGTTACTATAGACTTTTTAAAGAAAACTTGTCATCATTGGAAATGGGTTTGTTTATAATGCTTTATCCTTTGATCATTAAAATTCTGCTAAACAATTTACTTGTAAATAATAATTTTTAGTTATAAAAAAATAATTCAAGCATTCTTATGCATTTTTGATTTAAATTTATAAAAAGAGCATTTTTAAGTACAAGGACCTCTCCAATCAAAATCTTTTAAAAAATTCAAACAAACCTTTTTAGATTCCACCCATTATCCAATTTCGCTTTTATTAGTTTCACATTTTCCATTTCTTTATCCTTATAATTACAATAACTTGCATAATCTGTTAAGGTTTTTCTGGGTAGCCAATTTAATAATTTACTTTAAATTCTATCCAGTTTTTTAATAATCAATCTTTGAATGATGAAATTTATCCTTTTCCTACTAATACTAATTCACTTATGCTTTTTAAAGTATATTTAATAGAATTAGGTTTTAATTCAGTTTCTCTTAACTAATCTTTGGATGTACTTAATTTTGATATATCACTATAAGCCTTAGCTTCCTCTTCTATTGGCAATATCTGCTAAACTTATTACTCTTTTTAAAAGAGCGAATGTAATAATTGATGCTTTTTTTAAGTCAATTTCTTAAGATTTTTTTTAATCAAAATCGTCAACAATTCCAGGAGGGAAAGTATATACATAATCTACTCTTGATCCAAGAACTTTATCAGTTGTATAATGAGTTTCAAAATTAAAAAGGAATTCCAAATATTAAGGTACTGAATATTCAATTGGTAGAGTAGATAGTTAATCAATAAAACTTTAATTAAATTCTGCTAATTCAGGAACTTATGTAATTTGAGCTATTTAACATGCAGCTATAGAAATCACAAAAGTAACTGAGTTTTACTCTATTTTCTATTACATATGATTAAATTCAGATGATTTTGTAAATGCCCATAGTGTAATATCAATATTGGACACTAAATTTACTCTATATTATTAGAGATAACATACCCAACAAAAGAGCTCATGTAATTTTAAATTTATTCTGTATTCTTTATTATAAATGATTCAAAGTTGTATTTACATCCCTTTTTTGTAATCACATTCAAATTGTCTCGAATTTTGTGTTTTCCATCTGATATTGCTTGTTTTTGCTATCTGAATTCTAAAATATATTTCTTACTGTCAAGCAAGGATCTGATGTTTTAAGAATCCTCTTGTTAAAACAATAACATTCAGAAGGAAGGTAATTCTCATAAATAAGAACGTATTATAAATTAATAATATAATAATGGATTCGATGGATTTTAAGTTTTAGCATAAATTTTAATAGTTACTTCAACTTAAGGAAATTTATTCAACTCGCTAAGTCTTGCCTGAAAGACTTCAGAGATTAAAACTTGTTGACATCAATTTCCAAATCAAATACATTAAATAAAAACAACAAAATAGATTGAATTAAATTATTAACAGTTCAATTGTTTCTCAAAATAATCCTCAAAAGTAAACAACAACTCAAAGAAGTTTTTCTAATTAATTTAGTCATCTTAATATTACTGATTAATAAAATATTTGTCTAAGTTGTGAAAAATATATTTTTGAAAAGAAAGTAACTCTATTTTGTCACAACAAATTTCATCATAACTATCACTCAAATTGTTTAGCTACCTTAATGAAATAACAACTCGCCAATTAATGCAATATATTTGAATGCTTATGCAAAAGCTAAATCAGCAACGGACAAATCTCTAGGTAAAAAATAATAGAATTGGATGTTTATATAAATAGATTAATGTTAAATTAGTTATATTATTTAAAATCCCGTTATGAAAATATCAAATAGTGTGCAAACAAAGATTGTGAATTTTTTTGGATCAATAAAAAACCATAAAGATAAGTCAAATCGCGTTCAAACTCTCCAGTTAAAACTTATAAAATTACGTACACTAATTATTGTCCAGATTGTAGATTCTTATGATTTTTTCAATAATTTTAATTAATTTTAGATATAAACGAATGTTTTTTATATTGAAATTAAATATTCAACAAATTTTTGATTTTTATTGATTCAAACTTCAAGCATTCTATTTGCTTCTTTTTTCTTTCTCTCCATTTAAAAAAAGTAAATTATAATATATATTATTATATCAAAAGAGTAAATGAATTTTGAATAGCAGTATTTCCATTAACTAATTATAAATTCTATATTTAAATGGACATTTTAATTTATTGTGCACTATATTAATTCTACCTTTCCAAAATATGCCGCAAATATTATCAATATTATATATTCTTTGATTTAATCAAAAAAATAAAATTTTGTCTTAAAAATCTATCAATTCATCAGAAAATTGTTTTCTATTATTATTAAAACTATTTAGTTTATGAATTTTCTTTTTCATTATAAAGTCGAAAATATTCAAATTCTATAATATCATTTTTCCTTCTATTTAACAGGCTAGATCATCAAAAACTATTTCCTTATCATTCTTTTGAAATGAATTCTTTTTTAATTTTAATTAGGTAAGAATTTAAAGTTGAACATCATAAAAATATTCTTAAGATTTTCTAAAATTAAGCAAATGAAATAATTTCTACTATATTGATTAACTTTTTCTTTTTATAATGAGTTTATTAAATAATTATATTTTCAAGCTATTTTATAAAGAAAATAATAATATTTCGATATAATTAATATTNTTAGTCATCTTAATATTACTGATTAATAAAATATTTGTCTAAGTTGTGAAAAATATATTTTTGAAAAGAAAGTAACTCTATTTTGTCACAACAAATTTCATCATAACTATCACTCAAATTGTTTAGCTACCTTAATGAAATAACAACTCGCCAATTAATGCAATATATTTGAATGCTTATGCAAAAGCTAAATCAGCAACGGACAAATCTCTAGGTAAAAAATAATAGAATTGGATGTTTATATAAATAGATTAATGTTAAATTAGTTATATTATTTAAAATCCCGTTATGAAAATATCAAATAGTGTGCAAACAAAGATTGTGAATTTTTTTGGATCAATAAAAAACCATAAAGATAAGTCAAATCGCGTTCAAACTCTCCAGTTAAAACTTATAAAATTACGTACACTAATTATTGTCCAGATTGTAGATTCTTATGATTTTTTCAATAATTTTAATTAATTTTAGATATAAACGAATGTTTTTTATATTGAAATTAAATATTCAACAAATTTTTGATTTTTATTGATTCAAACTTCAAGCATTCTATTTGCTTCTTTTTTCTTTCTCTCCATTTAAAAAAAGTAAATTATAATATATATTATTATATCAAAAGAGTAAATGAATTTTGAATAGCAGTATTTCCATTAACTAATTATAAATTCTATATTTAAATGGACATTTTAATTTATTGTGCACTATATTAATTCTACCTTTCCAAAATATGCCGCAAATATTATCAATATTATATATTCTTTGATTTAATCAAAAAAATAAAATTTTGTCTTAAAAATCTATCAATTCATCAGAAAATTGTTTTCTATTATTATTAAAACTATTTAGTTTATGAATTTTCTTTTTCATTATAAAGTCGAAAATATTCAAATTCTATAATATCATTTTTCCTTCTATTTAACAGGCTAGATCATCAAAAACTATTTCCTTATCATTCTTTTGAAATGAATTCTTTTTTAATTTTAATTAGGTAAGAATTTAAAGTTGAACATCATAAAAATATTCTTAAGATTTTCTAAAATTAAGCAAATGAAATAATTTCTACTATATTGATTAACTTTTTCTTTTTATAATGAGTTTATTAAATAATTATATTTTCAAGCTATTTTATAAAGAAAATAATAATATTTCGATATAATTAATATTCAAGTAAATTTAATATTTGCTTTTTTTAGAAAATAGTTTTTCTAAATTTTATTTTTTATTTAAATTCTTCGATCAATTCATTTTTCATATGATGGAACTATGCTTTTTCGTATTGAAGAAAAAAAGTTTTTAGAAGAAAGCCGATTTAAGTTTGAAACTTAATAAAGTAATGTTATAAATTAAAAATAAGAATTTTTGAATCTACTCCAATATTTACCTATTGAATCATATGATACCATTCAATTTGTTTTGATACACAATTAATGAAAAATTTGATTAAAATATTCTTGAATATACTACTTTCTTGTATTGATTGAATGCGATTACTTAAATGGTTTAGATAAACTTTTATAATTTTTTGTTTTCAATAGTTTTCTTTCTTTTTTTTGGTTATATTTGTTCTGTTGCTTTTTTATTTGATAATTTTATAAATTTATGACTGAAAATTTACATTATTCAAAAAATATGTATAGTGTAGATTTAAATAGCATTCTATTTAAATGATTTGAATTTGGTATGATGTATAATCGTCTAATTAAAAGAAAGGTTATATGATGTAATAATTGTTTAATATATAATGATTAATTAAATTAGAATAAAAAATTACTGGCAGAGATGTCATTTAATATATGTAAAGAGAAATCATTTATGATAATAACGATTAATAGTTAAAAAAATAAATACTTGACTCTTTTGATTGACTTCAAGAACAAAAATTAGTTAAGAGATATATTTGCAAAATATTATAATGAAATATTTTTGTTCTTTATATAATATCATTGGTCTTCTAAAAATTTTTCCAATTTAGGTGGACAACATAAGGCAACTCCTTTGCCATTTTGTTTTTCCATTTCTTCATCCATGACAAAAACAATTAATATTGCATCACAAGCAACTCCATATATTGACATGAATAAAGATCCAACAACTAATCCTAATGCACCACATAGAAGTGAAGGTGCTTCTGGATAGGTTACATTATATTTGAATTTTTCAGTTCTTGTTATAATAAAATAACAAAATAGACCAGTTAATAATGCAATGAAACCTCTACCTAGAGCAATGAATATTTCTCCAAATCCTCCAACAGTAGCAAATCTAAGAGGATTTCTTGCAATTAAGAATACAGCTTCTTTTGCTGAATAAAAGAAACCTTTGCCTGTCATGTTACTAACAACATAAGCATTTTTATTAATATATTGAACACATTTCTCAAAACACCACATACAACACATTAAGCATTTAAACAAGTATTCAAAGAATTTATTTTTCTTAATTAATTCTTCTTATTATTTATATAGGAATGCTAACCAAATTCTAATAAATTCAATAATAGCTAAAATTAAAGATCCAAAGGCAACAGTTCCTAAATGATATCTAAAGAATCTAGAAATAGCAGTTGGTAATGGAATTGGACCTCCTTCTTATGCTCTAGGTCCTTATTAGAAGTACCATATACAAACAGATCCAGCAATAATAAATTCAACAGAAGCAATGATAAATGAAGAATTCCAGAGTAATCCAAATAGATGAATGTTAGCAAATATTTTTTAATTTTGAGTGAATGAAAATTATCCAAAAGGTAATTATTTAGGTTTATTTGTAGTTTCTCCAGTACTAAATAAATACAATGCTACAACAAACCAGTAAATGAAATAAGTAAGCATAATAAAAAAGGTTGCAAAAGGTAGAATAACAACTGTGAAATTAGCTTAGACATAATCACATGCAGTCTATAAAATACTATTAAATAATTTTATACTTCAAGTATAGCAATAGCTAGCCGAATTCTGGAATACATACAACAGGTAGCTAATAGAACCAAGGCAGCTAAAGAAAACAATGTGATTCCAATATATAAATAATTTTTAGGATTAACATTATTTGCTTAAGCTTATTCTTATAGAGTTTAAGCATCAATCTCTGCTTATGCTGATGCTGGTAATTTAGAAGGATCAGTTAATGCATAATAGTATCCTGTTGTATAAATACCTCCTGCTATTAATACACTTAATAATAACAATATCAATGTCCAGATAACACATCCAGCCAATGTTTCTATTAGGAATAAAAATATGAATCCAAGAACCAAAGCTATACCTATGGATCCAAAGATTAGCCATTTGGTTGTTATCATATCATTTGATACTTTCTCCATAGTTTCAATATCAATTTTATCTTTTACAGTTTCATAATATTATTTAGTTGTTGGTAAACAGACAGTATTCATAACTTAAATAAAATTTATTTATATACATAATTCTGAATTGTAAATTACAACGACTTCTTCTTAGTTTGTGCTTAATACATTCTATTTACAACTTTTAACAATTGAGTTTGTTTAACACTTTAATTCACTAGGTAATTTTGAGTTTCTTTGAGTCTCTTCTAGGTGAGATATTTTAGTATGTCTGGATGATGGAGGTGTTTATTCAGGTGTTTATGCAGGAGCTTATTCAGGAGTTTAACTATCCTCTTCTACTAAATAAATTATAACAATTACTTGGGCATTCTGCTACACAGGTTGTCACATACAAATACTTGGGATTCGTTGGGTTAGCAAAATAAATGTAGGGATAATCAGCTACATCACCATCAACTCCACACGCCCGATCTTTATATTAATTTAATTATACGATCAGGATCATATGGTTATGCTATTCTATGAGGATCACCATTTTTAAAAGCGTAACCACTTATAAAAAACATACCAATTGTAAAGACAATAAAAAGTAATAAGCAAAATATATCAGTACATTCTCTTTCAACTACTGGTCCATTTCTCAATTTTGGATCTGTTGTCTCTCCTTTCTCACTTGACATTAAATCTTTATTAGCAAATAAAAAAATATATATTAATATAAAATGCAATTTTATTAAGACGATGCCATTTCATAAGAGGAAAATGTTATGGATATGCCTGATCAACTTTACTAATCACAATTATACCCATTCAATCACATTGTTACTCCTGAAGTTTAAAATTAATATTCAGTACTTATTGATCCCCCTGATCAAAATTCTTAAAGAAAAAAAAGACTCAAAGAGTTTTCTAACTCTTTAATCAAAGATGATCCAAAATATATTGCTGATAATTTATATGCAATTTAAATTGTCCAAGAACTAACTAATGCAGGACTCTGCAAAATTTCTAATTTTGTCAATGGACATTACTAGACTTAATTAGAATAAATTATCAAATATGATAAACATCTTCAAGAATCAAGACAAGATTAATCTCTTTAAAAATAAATATTTTTTATTAATGTTAACCCTGTTCAAATATGTTTTAAAGAGGGACATATAGTTTTTAAATAAGGTATTTTCATCATTTATTTTGTTAGCTCATCCTACTTTAGAAATCAATTAAAACTTAAAAAAAAAATATCAATATTTATTAGAAGTAGTGAATTTGACTATCAGACTTTTAGATTCTTGTTTCATTAAAGATTTTTAAGGTATTATTAATCATTACATTCAATTAAAAGAGAAAAAAAATACAAATAATAGAATTATAGAATTTTTATAAAATGAAATTGAAAAAAATACTGAATAATATTCTTATGTTTCTAAGTGGTTGGAAATTAAATCTAAAATTAAACCTGTTTTAGTGATCTATAAATAAATCAAAATCTTAGAAAAAAAAGATGAATTATGTGGTAGAAAATCATTAAAAGTGTTATCCAAACACATTAAAAAAATTGATAAATTATAAAAACGTTTGTACTAAGAATAGATTCTTTCTCCTTTAGAGTTTTTATTGTCAAATCTTTTTGAGATTTTTGATTCAATTCTGAAATTTTATGATGAAAATTATGAAAAAGATTCACTTCTTTAACCATAAGAAACAATTAAAAAGAATGACAAAATTAAATAAGAAAAACCTCCTATTAATGAGGCATCTGTATAAGAATGTGAATAAGAATAATTTCAATTTTATTTTTAGAAAAAATAAATTAAATAGCAAGAAAATCACCGTGTTCGATAATTTGACAGTCAATTAGATGTACTTAGTGGATAATCTTAATCCCCTAAAAAAAAGGTTAAAGATTAAATATCAGAATGACTATTTTATATAAATATATAAACATTAAATCTATTATTATTTATAAATTTATTATGGATCCTGTTTTAACAAGGCATTTTAAATGTAATGATCACAAATATGATTCAAAAAAAAACACAATGTATATAACAAAAAGAAGAAGTTTACATAACAATACATTTGATTTATAATCAAGCAGAGATTAATCGTATGGATATTTCAATTAATAAATAAACTACGTACATTATATAGTATGCTAAGTGTGCAGTTGATTATTATGATGTTTCAATGCCAAAACATACTTAAAAGGGTTTTTCAACTCCTGTTAAGAAACTTAAGTAATCTCCAAAGAGAAGTAATTCATATCATTTCCATTCACAACCAAAGCATAATTGTAAAATACTAAAATTTGAAGGTTATATTTCAAGAGAATCACCTTTCAGGAACTGGATAGGAAATATGAACAAATCATAAGCATCCAGAGTATCCCAAATTTAACGTATTCATGTAATTATTATACATAATATAGAATTAAGTAAAGATTATAGAAAAGAATTAAAAAAGTGAATCATATCAACTTTAAGAATATTTAAATGCAGTTAATAATAGAATTTTATGGAACTCCCTACCTAGAGTCTTTAATTATTAAAAATGTTAAACTCCAGATATTTTAAAAGGAGCAAGAGAAAGAATCAAAAAGTTCTGATTCTTAACCATTATTGATTTGTTTATAATTTCATTTTCATAGATCATAGACTATTTATATATTGATATTTATTATAGAGATATTAAATTAAATATTAGACTTTATTTTATATTATCAAAACCATAATCAAAGAATTTTTAATATTTAATAGAAAAACAATTTTCTTTTGATCTAAAATAATGAACATTTATATTTTTTAGTCTTTAAAATAAAAGCTGATCAGAGTTTAATTTATTAGTATTGTATTAAAATGTATCTTCATTTATAGCATAAATCTATAATATTTAATAATTATTTAAAATATGATTAATAACAATCCCAAAATCAAAATCTTAAAGCCTATCGGACAGCCAAATAATCAACCTTAGCAAAATAATCAACCTTAGCAAAATAGTAAACCGAAAATAACAATCATTAATTAACAGAGAATTGAACAAGTTGAACAACCAAGAATAGTAGTAAAATAAGATGTTAAAATCTTATAAGAAGTAGATATTTTTATAATTTTAGCGATCTGGCTTTTTTGATGAACTTTTAACAAAAGCTAATTAAGAAATTTTATCCAACGAAAGCTAATATAATATACAACCATTATAAGAGAATGGATCAATAATTTTCCAATTCTGGAAGTTTGAATTTCCAGGAAAAGGAAACTTTGAACGAAAATGCATTAGTGGTATTTTGTTTATTGATAGAAATAGGTGTATTAAAATTCTAACCAGATCATCCAAAAAGTGCTCCAAGATTTGAATTTGATCCAGTTTATACAGAAAAAGGAGCTGAAGTTATATAGCATGAAAATATATATGGAGGTAATTTAAATAATTAATTCAAAAGATCATTCTTTATGCATTCCTTTATTTACATATTGGAAGAATACTACAGTTGAATATGAAATATTATAGGCTATTGAACATATTTTTCATAACCCAAATTGGAATGAAGGAGATGCTCCAGCAAATCCAATTTTTTCAAATTTGCTTGCTAACTAAAAAAAAGAAATCCAAAAGAATTAAGCTAAATATTTACCTGATTTTTCTAAAATATTATGAAAAATAAATTAAAATATATAATTATTTTTATCATATGTGAGAGTCCTTCTTAACTCCAATCTTATATTTTTAAAAGATTCATAATTTCATTAAAAAAATTAGGAATTTTATTGACATTTAAAGTTGTGCTACATCAATAAGGAGCATTTATATCATATTGATTTAATTAATTAATTATTTATTAATTTCTCGGAAAGATGTAAATAGATTAATTTAGGATAAGTGAAATTTGTTATCAACAATTAAGGTAATTTAAAGAATCTTGAATTATATATCTATAAAATCTATTTTATTATTTATTATAAGTATTTTTTTCATTTAAACTAATTCATTCCTTATAAATTGTGAAACAATACAATTTCACAATCCAAGATTAACAAAAATGAAGATAATTATGAAAAATTTTGTTTTATTAATTTATTAAAGATCAAATATTAAAGAAATAATAAATATTTATATAACAAAAAGATGTCATAAATGCATTATTTAATAAAAATTACTCTAAACAATGCGAAAAAGCATTTTTACAAGTTTTAAATATTTAAATTGCTGATTAATTTGATTATACAGCATTGATTATAAAATTAACTTCTTCTTTAGAAATAAATTATAATGATTTTAGATTACTTAAATTTTTATCGAATATCTAAGAGATTTGGAAATTATCAATGAAATCATAAATTTTGGCAATACACTTAAATTACTCAAAAAATGCACTTTATTAAATTAATTTTATTGAATTCTATCCTAGACAATCATTACATCATATAAAATTACAATAAGCATTCAATTTCTAAAAGTATAAGTAACTATTTAAATAAATAATTCTTGGCTAAATATAAAGCAATTTAATTAATAATATAAAATATAATAATTATGAGTGAAATGAATTGTGCTAAGTTAGCAATTTTTAGTGAAAACCCATTAAAGAAACAGCATTAAAATTAAAAAAATAAAGAATTAGAGGTGATATTAAGTTCTCCTTAATTAAATAAAAAGCAAATACCTTTTTGTAAACGAATTGAATAACTTGACTTAAGCAAGTAGGGTTTAAGTGAAATAAATAAAGAAAAATTGAATAATATATGGATCATTAAATTAGATTTGTCACATAATTGTATTAGATAATATGGTGATGAATTTAAGATATTATAAAATTTAAGAATATTAGATATTTCAAATAATAATCTTAAAATTTTACCTTTTAATGTAATGTTTTTGATTTTATTTTAGTTTAATAAATTTCATCCTCATTTATAGAATTTAGATATTTCAAATAATTATCTCAGTATATTACCATAAATGCCAGAAGAACTTGTTTAATTAAATATTGAATATAATCAAATACACTTGTTTCCATAGCTACTGAAGAATTCAATATAAGTTTTACTACTATCAGGAAATCCAATTTATGAATTAAAATACTACTCTTAATTAAAAGAGTTCAGTATTGACTGGGTTTATTATTTAGGCTGGACTGAAAGAATATGTGGGAATTAATTAGAATAATTTTAAAATTGGTTATCGATAGAGCATTAAGCAACATTTTAAAATATGATAAAATATTTTTTAGGATAATATTTTAATTATCAAAACATTGATGAAAATGGAAATAATATTTTACATTAGGCAGCTTTAAAATAGCATTTAGGTGTTATTTTGGGATGCAGTAATGTTATTGATAAAAATTCATTAAACAATCAAAAATAGACTCCAATATAAGTTGCATTATTTTCTGATAAATTTTAAAGTGTTAAATGTTTATTATCTTTAAATGTTAATCTAAATTAAGTAAAAATAACTTTATTCTAGTAAAATTTAGTTATAATATCTCTGATAAAATAACAAATAAATCTAATGCAAGGTTTTTTATAACATGGGACTGATCCAAATGAATAAGATAAAGATGGAAATACAGCTTTACATTATTTAATGAATAAGTGGCCAAGTTTTTAATTTCCTGAAAAATATGCTGCTCTCCTTTTATATTATGGGTAAAAATTAATATGATAATTAGTTCCTGTCCTTTAATATTAAATACATAAGGTTTAAGCCCATTACATATAGGAGTAAAACGTGGATTTATTTCAGCAATTTAATTTGCATTATAATATAAAGGACAGCTTGATATTTATGATAGATGTTCACATCCTTTTGAAATAACTTAAGTAACAGGGATAGATCATTTAAGTGTTTTCGATATTTGTATGCAATCAAATTAAATCTAAATGTGTTTTTTGTTATTGCAATATAGCTAATTTTATATAAATTGCAAACCTAAATCTTATTGTTGTCTTTGGAAACTTATTTAAAAAAATAATAAAGAAATTTTATTTGAATACTTTGAGAAGTCAAGAAATAAGTTTTATTAGTCTAAAAAATTAATATATCAACCAAAAAATTAAAATACTTGTTGTTTCAATTTAATAAAATAATTGAATGCTTCATTTATGAAAATTAATTAACCTAATTACTTTACGATGAGTAAATCACCTAATAATTATTTTTAAATATAAGAAGCTCCTTTATTGAAGGAAGGAGATAATGATCAAATAGAATATTCTGACAGTTCAATTGATTCACATGAAGAAACAAAAGGCTTATTACCTGTTAATTGGAGTAGATATGATTGCAATAATGAAATGAATGCTCCTAAGTTATGTATTGAATCATATAGTGGAGAAATTGAAAAAGAAAATAATAAAGGCAATTCAAAAATTAAATAGATAGCTTAAGCTTACTACAAGTATTTATATAATCATTATCAATTAAAAGTGAATATATATTAAATGATAATTTATCAAAAAAGGAAGAAATTTTAATAATTTTACTTAAATTAAATTTCTAGATTAATATAGTCAATTAGATGAAAGATCATGCTATTTAAGAAATACTTAAATAAATAGTCTAAGATTATTTCTTAAAATGCGAAATAATTTCTGACTAATAAAGTTCTATTTAATAAGAATCAATGTTCTTTAAGGATTTAGAAAGTATAGATTAAGGTGTTTCTACTTGTTAGATAATTTTAATGCCATCATCTATTAACTATTTAAAATAAAGATTTGATTAATGGACATTAGAATATTTACTTAAGTTTACTTATAAGTTTAGTGAACATTCTAAACTTTCTGAAATTCACTAATTTGAATTATTTTAATTATGAATTATATTAATACTAAATTATTTATATATGTAGAAAATAGAAGTCCCCAGAATTAAGCCATCTCCAATAGCAGATGCAAAATTATAAACTAAAATATTAGATCTTCTTCGTTAGGCATTAAATTATAAGCAACTAAAAAAGGGAGCTAATGAAGTCTTAAAAAAGTATGATTTATTATATAAATTAGTCTTGATAAAGGCATATGTGAATTAGTAATTTTGGCAGCTGATTGTGATCCTATAGAAATAGTAGCAAACATACCCATTAAATGCGAAGAGAAAGTAATTAAGTAAAATATAAATAGAATGTTTCATATTGTTTTGTTTCAACCTAAGCAAGTTTAGGAAGAGCCTGTGGAATTAGCAGACCAGTTGTTGCTGCTACAATTGTATAAAGTGAAGGCTCTTAATTGAAAACATAGATTATTGAAATGAAAGACCTTATTGATTAATTATTTATTTGAAATAATATTTTTTAGGTTTATTCTCTCTATATAACAAATATTTAAAACATTTTATTTTTATATTTTAAGATGTCTTAAATTATTCAAAAAAATTGCAACTTCATCTTAATATTACTGAATAAATAATAATCCATTATTATTATTAATTAAAAATCGAAAGAAAAAGGTTTGAATAAGAAAAGAATACAGGTCAAAGATAATAATAAACGGATGAATATCTAAATAATTTGTATTTATTAATTAAAAGATGGAGATTGATTTGAGAAGAGTTAATCAAAAATTAATAATCAATTTAATTATATTTTTAAATGAAGATAATTATTAATATGCTATCATAATCATTAATAATAGAATTTAATTGCTTATTATTGCTTTACATTTAATTATATAAAAATAACTCTCTTATTTAAAATTTTACCCTGTTGCATATATATCGAACAACCTAATAATTTCTAACATCCGAAAATAGCTCAGTTGGTAGAGCGAGGGACTGTAGTGTTATCCAGTTATCCCCAGGTCGGTGGTTCAAATCCGCCTTTTCGGAGTTTTTTTTTTTTCTTTATTACAATTTTATTATAAATAAATAGAATTTCATTATTAATTAATTATAAATTTATAAAGTAAAATTATTTTTCTATTAATAATAAAATTTATTATTTTTAGAGAAACAATTAATAAACTTAGACTAAATATCAATAGTTGAAGAATAAAATTCCTGTTGTTTTACTATTTGATTAACAGACTTATATTCATTAAAAATAGAGCTTATTTTTTTTATGACATCAATTTTATTTTAGTCCATTTTACAAAAAATAGATTTGCAATAGATTTGCAAAAGCATTAATTTCATTATATAGCATTTAGAAAAATCTTATATCTATCATAATAGCTTTCTAGTATTTTTTAATCTATCAAATCGTTATTCAGAATTACTTTAATAATAAATATATCGTAAAGATTATGCTTAAATATACTAAAATTAATCAATAAAGAATGATTAATTTTATTCTATTTAATTCTTTTTTTATAAATAAATTTATTAATATATACATTTTTTAAGAATATCATAGTAATTATTCATAATAAACTTCACTTATCCAAGGTTAATCTGTTTTTTCATATTTATCAGGGGGAAATTTAAAAGATAATTACTCAATAATTTATTATTTAAATTTAGCTGAATCCTTTTTAGGAGGATATAAAACACCCAATTCTGTATTGGATATAAAAAGTTGGGTAGCATTTTTTTCTAGTCTACCCCAAGCAGCTTAACTAAAATTATGACTACCAATATATATTGATGTATTATCATCTATTTTATCGTCTAAACTTGTTATTATCATCACTTTTAAATGAGGTATATTTCCATTATGCCAAAAATAGTAATTAGAACCTTGATATTTATAGAAAATGTTTTTTGGAAATTTTGGATTTTCAAATTATTACTTTCTTAGAAATAAAGGATTAGCAAATTCTGGGCCTGCCTTAGTTTAGTTTTATATATAATCTGAAGTTGGATATATTAATTTCAAAGTAGATTTTTCATCTTCTTATTTATTAAATAACATCTAAGCAATAGATTTATTATTTTATAATATTTTTTAAGGTTATTTAACTTATTATCCAGAGCAACATTATTAAAAAAAATCTACATAATTGTTATCTAATTGTCCTATACTTGTAGTTTAATATGTAATACTTACTTATTTAGGAATTTCGAAATTATTATTTATAAGTTCTTAATTGAGAACTGATTAAATTCTCATAATACCATATTTATGTAACTATTTTTCTGTATATCTTCCAGGAATGGATGTAATCAACCTTATATTAATATTTTGAAAATCATAATCGTCATATCTAATTTTAAGAAGATCTTCAAATTTATGAGAGTTTGGAAGAATTTAATCTAAAAATTCTTTAAGAACAATTTTAAAATCTTTTGATATTAAATCTAATTCAGTATTCCCAATTTTAAAATCTTGAATCCACATAGCTTGTGACCAAACAGTCCAATCCCCTACATGTAAATTTTAGCTTCCTATGACTATTCTAATAAATTTTGGAAATTTTAGTATCCAAATTTTTGGATGAAAAGATCCTCCAAATGTTATTGAATTTAATTTTGATGGCTTAATGACAGTCCAGTTTGAATGTCCATTAAAATTTTCAATAATTTCTAATTTTTTGTCATTATTATCATTATCATTTATAATAAATAGTTTAACACCTGATTAAACTAAAGGTTAAAGTAAATGATCTTCAAAACCATAACAAGTCATTAAAGCTGCCTCTAATGTAATTTTAGGTTTTTATTTTTGTACTAATTTTAAATATAAATTTTATACCATCTGAATATGGATTCTCTTATAAAATATTAATGAATGATAAAATGTGCGCTTATTTTTCTTCTTTAGGATATTATGATAATTGATTTAAACAAAATTTACCAACAGGAAAATAAAGATTAATATCTTCTTGTAGTTATTCGACTTTTTTGACTTCATCATCATTAATTTTTAATGATTCTTATTTTTCTTATTTGAGATTTTATAATCTCTACTAATTTTCAAGATAAATTTATTTTTAAAGTGAGTTAATATCGTTATATGATGAATTAAGTTATTCTTATTCTTGGGAGAGTTCTTAAAGAGTTCTTTTTTTCATAATTTTTGTTATATTTAATGAGAAAGAATTGAATTAAATATATTCAATTAAATTTTAATAATCTTTTGTTAATAAAATTTTTTTCCCACTTTTTTTATCAAGATATTGAATTTTTCCTTTTAGAGGATCCTGAATCGGAGGGTGATCTTCTAGGGGTGGTGCTTCTTTTTTTTTGTCTTATATCTCTTCTTGGACTTCTTGGACTTCTACTATGTCTCTTTTTTCTATTTTGATATCGTCTTCTTCTTGATCTAGATGATGAATGTGAAGAATAAGATCTAGAATCAGATCTTCTATGATGTCTCCTACTTTATTATAACTTTATATACTTAGATCGTGAATTCGATCTTCTTCTATTACGTCTTGGTGATCCTTCATTAGGACAATTACGAGCCCTTTAAAATATATTATTTTTTATACCAATGTCCACCTTTACTGCATTTAAAACATTTATCTTCATCATTTGGACCGGCCTTTCTTCCTTTTCTGTTGTCTACAATATCCACTTTTAATTTCTATCCATTAAAGGTTGATCCATTTGTTGCCTTCAATGCTTCTTATGCTTCTTATTCACTATTAAATGTCTTAATATTCAAAATAATTTCATACTACAAATGAGTAAGATCCTTTATATGCCACTTCTTTTATTATTCCATACTTTTTAAAGATATCCTTTATATCTTTATCACCACATATTTTATTACGACTATAACCAGCAACAAAAAGTTGATTAGGAACTATTTCACCCATTAAATTTAATTTATGAACTAAAAATCCTTATTAAGAATTGAACTTTATTTAATTTTATTTATTTTCTATGTCTAAAGAACAATTAAAAGTTTGTTTAGAAAGCATTAATGAATTCGTTAGAGGCTAAAAGAGATTAGAAAGAAAGAACAAAATATTAGCTTAATCTAATAAATTAAAAAATATTCAAGTCCAAAAAAACTCAACTAAAATTTAAGAAGAAAATATTATACCCAAAGCAAAAAAATTAGTTAAAAAAATTGAAAAAGAAAATATTAAAAGAACTTAGCCTGAAAATTAACATTAAATCTAAAAAACTATCAAATAGAAATCCCAGGTACAACAATTTTTAGAATAAATTCATCTTAAAATTCTACCTTTCAGCAAAATTTGTGATTAAATTGAAAATTTTTATAAGTTTAAAAATAAAATCACAGAAGAAAGTGCTATTCATTCTAATTAGACTTGCATTTATAAACATATATGTAAGTAAAAATCAACTAGAATACAAAATCAGAAAAATAATTACACACCAATTAGTATTAGTCCAATTAGCACTAAATAAACAGTTTCAATCATTAATAACCAAAATAAAAAAACTCCCCTTGAGTTTTTTTCATTTAATAACAAATATAAAAAATTAACCCTTTTTCAAGAAGACATTAAAGAAATTTGCGAATTAGCTAATGGAATTAGAATATTAAATATAAATAAATAGTGATTCTCTATTTTGTTATATTTTTTGAATTATATTTTATTTAGCTAAAATCTTCAAATCAATCATCTGTGTATTCATTGTCAAAAGATAATTTAAAAAAAAAATATTCATCCAAATAAATTTTATAACTTATTTTTTTTACTAAGCTTTAGTAAATTCTATTTAAATAATAAGATTATGTTTTCAATTATATATCAAATTAAACTCTAATTGTAATTTAACTCCTTAGAATATGAAGTATATGTTGTCTCATTCTCCTANAGATCCTTTATATGCCACTTCTTTTATTATTCCATACTTTTTAAAGATATCCTTTATATCTTTATCACCACATATTTTATTACGACTATAACCAGCAACAAAAAGTTGATTAGGAACTATTTCACCCATTAAATTTAATTTATGAACTAAAAATCCTTATTAAGAATTGAACTTTATTTAATTTTATTTATTTTCTATGTCTAAAGAACAATTAAAAGTTTGTTTAGAAAGCATTAATGAATTCGTTAGAGGCTAAAAGAGATTAGAAAGAAAGAACAAAATATTAGCTTAATCTAATAAATTAAAAAATATTCAAGTCCAAAAAAACTCAACTAAAATTTAAGAAGAAAATATTATACCCAAAGCAAAAAAATTAGTTAAAAAAATTGAAAAAGAAAATATTAAAAGAACTTAGCCTGAAAATTAACATTAAATCTAAAAAACTATCAAATAGAAATCCCAGGTACAACAATTTTTAGAATAAATTCATCTTAAAATTCTACCTTTCAGCAAAATTTGTGATTAAATTGAAAATTTTTATAAGTTTAAAAATAAAATCACAGAAGAAAGTGCTATTCATTCTAATTAGACTTGCATTTATAAACATATATGTAAGTAAAAATCAACTAGAATACAAAATCAGAAAAATAATTACACACCAATTAGTATTAGTCCAATTAGCACTAAATAAACAGTTTCAATCATTAATAACCAAAATAAAAAAACTCCCCTTGAGTTTTTTTCATTTAATAACAAATATAAAAAATTAACCCTTTTTCAAGAAGACATTAAAGAAATTTGCGAATTAGCTAATGGAATTAGAATATTAAATATAAATAAATAGTGATTCTCTATTTTGTTATATTTTTTGAATTATATTTTATTTAGCTAAAATCTTCAAATCAATCATCTGTGTATTCATTGTCAAAAGATAATTTAAAAAAAAAATATTCATCCAAATAAATTTTATAACTTATTTTTTTTACTAAGCTTTAGTAAATTCTATTTAAATAATAAGATTATGTTTTCAATTATATATCAAATTAAACTCTAATTGTAATTTAACTCCTTAGAATATGAAGTATATGTTGTCTCATTCTCCTAATGCATTTATTTATCTATTATTATTTGTTTCTATTTATTAACTTTGAAACATTAATATTCTTGTAATTCTTTATTAATTTTCTTTTGAACTATTTAATTTTTTTTAAATATACTAAAATCTTGAGTTCTTATTCTTGAAATGATAATTATTAATTATCTCTTTTAATGATTTATTATCTTGTCTATTTTTCTAAATAAAATATAAAGGTAGATTTAACTCCATTACAAAAAATCTCAAAAACTTATTATTAATTTTTTCACTCAACTTTAGGCATATAAATAATACTAATTATGACAAATTTATATGATAAACTATAAAATCATTAAAAAATATAAAAATTGGTTGGTATAAATATTAACAAATTTATTTCAGTTTATTTTTAATTCATTACTTTCTTTTGATTTTCTGATAAACTATTAAATAATACATAATAATTTAATTTGTTTAAAATTTTTCATTTTCAGTCGAAAAGATAGTTTTTTAAGAAACTAATTTTAAAATTTTAATTAATTTTTGCTACTGATCTATTTAATGATGGATGTAAAAAAGATTTCATTTTAGCCTATTTGAAGTTAGCAATAAGTATGAAAATAGCAAACAATAATAATTGAATTTAAATATTAAATAATATATTGATAAGGGTATGTTGAATAGATCAAATCTTATTTATTCATTTTCTTAACTTTAAGTACTTCATATTGAATTAAAAAAATCATTAAAATTTATATAATTTATATTTTATGTCAGAAATAGAGGAAATTAATTTAGAGTAGCATAATACAAAGAATAGATAATCAAGATAGCAAGCTTAATTAGGAAAAACACGAAAACCTATTCGAAGATTCAAGAGATAAAATAATTCTTTCTAATTCAGAAATAGAAATAGAGATAGAGAAAGAGATCGACCAAGATAAAAAGAATGGAAATAACAATAACAATACAGCGCAAATAATCCAGAATTATATGAAATAGATATCTATAACTTTTTAGCAAAGAATTAGATCTCAGATCTTATTGTAATAAATTAGTTAATTTAGAATGATATTAAGACTAGATGTGGTGAATTGGTAAAACTTCATATTATTGCAAATAACATTTAAGAAAATGAGGCTGAGACTAGAGTATAATTTTATAATATAAACAGATTATTCTAAAAGCATTTTTCAAGGATTAAAAGTCAGCTGATGAATGTTATTTTTAATATGGTGATGCAACTCTAGATAAATTACAATTAAGAACAGAGCGAAAATATTGATGTAAAATTAATATATATATAAATAAGAGATTAATATGATTTATTCAAATCTAAAAGTTTCAATCAAACTCCTCATTCTTTAAGAAATAAGGATCACCATCCATATCTAAATATTTACACATAATAAATGTTCAATTTATTTTAGTTTTTTATTAATAGAAAAGGTGAATTACTAAAATTTCATTCACTTTTTATATTTACTGTCTTTTTATGGTAACTGGATAAAATCATACAATGTTAAAAATAGACGCTCTTATAAAATTTAAGATTTATTTGGTATAAATTAATGTAAAAATTAAAAAAGTGAGTTTTTTTAAGAAGAAACATTATAGAATAGGATTGATTATAAAATACTTCGTTTAATCTCTTAAATTGTGAAAACGATTCATAACAAAAATTTCTTAAAGATATTTAATTAATATTTAAGTGAGCAGTAGTATATTGAATAATATCTTATAATCAGATTTGAATAACTACTAATATAATTATTTGAAGTATTAATATTTTGTTTTATTTTCAACTGGAAATCAATACTTACCAATTAGATTATAATTTTTATGTAAAATTGCAACAGCATATCTCAAATTGTTAAATTTAATATTTTTTGAAAATAATCAGAAATATTTGTTAAAGAAAAGTTTGTTAAAAATGATGTAGTCAAATTACAATTTAATGAAGTTGATCTTCAAACAATAGCTATTTCGATTTAAGAAAGGGAAAGGAAATCTATTGTGAAATTAGAAGATTTTAAGAGAATAAAAATCCTTGTTAAAGGAGCATAAGGAAGAGTTATATTGGTTAAATATAACAAAAATGGGAAATAAAAGTTTTAGCCAAGGAAAATATTTGAAAAATAAAAATTAAGAAAGAATCATAAATTAAACTTTTCATAATTTGGATTCATCTTTAAAATAAAGAATAGAGAAATTGATAAAAAGATAATAAAATGATGAATAAAATGAGGAATAGAATGTTTGATATTTTATCTAACATTTCAACAATTTGAATTAAGACATAAGTATATAATAGCATGATATAGAAACGGATTTCAATAGTAAATTTAAGTTCCTACAAAATAATGAGAAATTAGATTGTAAGAAGATATAGGATAACGCTTCTTTAATTAAACAAGAAATATAAAATTTAATATAAGATGGAATAGAATGTAGATATATTTGAATGATGATTACTAATAAGGTCTGTTTTCGTGGCATGTCTCAGGTCATATAAAGTTTAGAAAAAATGTATATTATTTGTAGACATTTTTTAAATTAAAGTATGTCGTTTGAATATGAAGTAGAACAGTCAACAAATCTCAAAAGGTTTGATTTAGAATTTAAGATTTATACCTAAAAATTATAGAGAGAATTTACTAAGTGCATTTTGAAATATTCAATGAATGACTTGATTATTTAATTAATTATTTTATGAATTTCAGATAAGATCAAATTGATTATAAGGATCTGGTAAAGAGGAGGGAGGAGAAACGCCTAGTTATTGGAAAGAAGAAGAATCAATTTGCTACAAGTATTAAGCCTATTTAGAACATAGATTCACTTTCAAATAATGAAGAGGTGTACAAACAGTTATATCGCTTTGATCCAGAGGTATTGAAGTCTTAAATAAAATAGAGAGAATTACAAGAATATAGTCTAGCTAAGAATGAAGAATAACCTATTTAGTAAGCAGGACCAATAGAATAGTCATAAGAAGAGCCAATTGAAGAGGAGGAGCAAGTATTGATAAAAATAATAGAGTTAGGCATAACCAGACAATGTTACATATACTGGTATGGTGAAAGGATTATTTAAGGAGAAGGTGTAAGTATCTAAAATACAGAAAGCCAATTACATAGATGCAACTGTGTTTCATTAATATTAGAAACTAATTTAAACTGGTGAAGATGCCATCAAATTTTTTGCTAAGTATGGTAACACTACACCAATTAAATTTATTAATTGTGTAAGTAAGGCGGGATTTATTGAACTCTAATGTGAGGCCTATAATAAAAAAGATAAATTAAGACGTCAAAACAATAATGATGGTGCTGAACTAGAATTACCTATGGAATTCAATAAAAGTAAAGAACCATTTAGACCTTATGATCTAATTGTTGTCAAGACAAGAGAAAATTAGAAAGAATAAACTTTAAGAGAATACTATACTATATCTGCTCATGGCATAGTACATGTCTATACAGATAAAGGAAAGAAAAGAATGCAAGGAGATTCTAGTACTGAAGTGATTTCACTCTCAGATTGGATGCATGAAAGTACCATGTTCAATATTATCACTAATATTTAATTTTTTAAAAATTATGCCATAAGTAATTATCATATTCTATAATTCTAGCCAAAATATTCAATATTTGGAAATCAAATGTGAGATATAATCTATTTAGTAAGACTAGAAAAAGATTGATTCATGAATCCTTTGTTGCTAAACCAGCTTTTGCTTAACATTTAATGGACATCAATCAAATGATGTATGAATTACAACTTCAAAAAACATTGAGCAATAGTATTTAATAAGCTAATAAAACATGGGAAGCTGACGATTTCTTCAAAGGAGATTAAAAGAAAGCTAGATCTGATGCATCTAAACATTATGATTCTGTTATTGATAAAGTCTTATAAAAATTAGATACTGTTTGTAAAGAAGTTATTGATAGAACTAATTAAAATAACTAATAAGAAAATGAAGAAGCAAGATTTGGTCAACAAGTAAAATAAAAACCTATGAATGAAGAAAGAAAAGAAAAAGAAGAAAATGCCTTACTTTTATAATTAGCTGAAAAGGACAAAGGAAGATTGCATTTGTTCATTAAATTAGTTGATTATATGACTGTTGAAACCCTAGTTTCTATTAATCAAACTTCCATGAGTATGTTATTGGAAGAAATGAAAAAGGAACGAAAAAATGGATTATTTAACACAGCTGTTAATTTTGATGTTCAAATATTCACACCTGATGAAAAAGAAATTTCAGAACATTTAAAATGTTTATTAGATGATATGATTGTAGTAATGAGAAATACTGCCAGAGTTATATCTCATTAAAGTATGATTGGATATATCAAAAATACTAAATTAGGAGAATTGTTATCTGAATAAAAAGAAAACAAAGATTGTATTGCAGATGTTTAAGGTATAATTACTGATAGTATTGAATATTAAAATATCAAAAATGAAATATTTGAGAAAGTCACTAGTGATTTTTTAGCTGCTGAAATATATGTAAATTAAAATTACATGAAATGCAAACCTATTTATGAATTTTTAAATACATGGAATTAAGGTGAATTTGAAAAAGAAGAACACACTCTCGATATCATTAAATCTCATGTCATGGAACTTAAAAAATGGTTGTCAGATATTAATTAATATATTAAAGATATTGCAAAAGGAATTCTTAATGTTGATGGCAAAAAAATTAAAAATAAACTTTAACCATAAGTTATTACTAAATTAGAAAATTTTAAAGAATATTTATACAAATTAATGTAAAAGAAAGCTAATCAAACATTAACTACATTATAAACATATACATCAAATTTATCTAAGAATCCATAGAATCTTAAAGAATATGCAGAATTTATTGAAGCTATCTAAGAAGCTGAGTAAAATGTTAAAGGACTAGAATTAGCAAAAATAGAAGTTGAAGCTATGCATTCTTTATTGAAATCAAAATTTGATTTGAATCCACTCAAAAACTCAGATATTGTAATGATGGATGATATTCAAGCAGAATATTTAAGATTGTCATTGAAAATTAAAGAAGCTGAAGAATTATGTAAGGAAAGAAAATAAGAAATGATGAAAAAACATGAAGCTGAATTTGGTAAATTTATTACTAATATTTAAAATACAACTGCATCAGTTAATAAAGGAAAATTAATTTTAGAAGATACTTAGCCTGCTGATGCACTTTAACAATTAAATGAAATTAAAACAAGATCATTAGACAGATTCAAAGATATGGATAAAAATTATTTACATTATGCTAAGTTAATGGGATTAAGTGTTTCAACAAATAAAGATTTACAAGAATTAGAAGCAACTTACAATGATCGTAGGATGTTATGGACACATTCTGATAAATTTAACAAATTATATGAAGATTTATAGAAAAACATATTTACAACTTTAAATGTTGAAGAAATTGAAAAAGAAATGAAAAGTTATGAAATTGGAATCTTGAAATTAAGATAAAATATTAATAATCTATCAAAAGAAGGAAGAGATAAAGTATTAGATCAACATGCTTCTAGAGTAAGTAATGTTTCAACTATAATGCCTGTAATTTAAGCATTAGGAAATAAGGATTTAAGACCAAGACATTGGAAGAAAATATTTGAAGATTTAGGTTCTTCTTGGTAACCAGGTAAAACATTTACACTTTAAGAATTATTGGCTGATGGTGTAATGAATAAAAGAGAAAAAATTGAAGAAATATCAGCTAAAGCATCAGGTGAAGCTAGTATTGAAGCATAAATTGAAGATATTAAGTTGAAATGGTCATAACTATCATTTATAGTTAATCATTATAGAGAAGCAAAAGATAAATTTATAATTGGTTCTTTGGATGATATTATTGCTGCATTAGACGACCATTAATTAAAAGTTCAAACAATGTTAGGAACTCGTTTTGTTGCTGAAATTCGACCAGTCGTAGAAGAGTGGGAAAGAAAGTTGGTTCTGATATCAGATATTATCGACGAATGGTTATCTTGTTAAAGATAATGGATGTATTTAGAAAACATTTTCAGTGCAGATGATATTCAAAAATAATTGCCTTAAGAAACTACTAAATTTATGGGAGTTGATAAATTTTGGAGAGATATAATGTTGAAAACATTTAAAAGACCTTTAGTATAAGATTGTTGTAATTCAGAAGAATTATTAAAGAAATTTTAGATTAATAATAAAATTTTGGAAGATATATAAAAAAGTTTAGATAATTATCTAGAGACAAAAAGATAAGCATTTCCAAGATTTTACTTTTTGTCAAATGATGAGTTATTAGAAATATTATCGTAAACTCGTAATCCTCATGCTGTATAAGCTCATTTAAGAAAGTGTTTTGATAACATAAACAGAATTAAATTTTCAGATATAGAAGATTCAACAGAAATAATAGCAATGCAATCAGCAGAACCAGAGACAATGCCAGAATTGGTTCCATTTTCAACAATTGTGATGGCTTAAGGTCCAGTGGAACATTGGTTATTGAGAATATAGAATATGATGGTTAAATCATTATATGATATAACAAAGAAAGCATACTTTGCATATCCTTAAAAAGAGTTAGAGAGAGATGAGTGGTTGTTTGATTATCCAGCATAGCCAGTTTTAACAGTTGATTTAATAAAATGGACAGAAGGATGTACAACAGCAATAGAGAGAATGGGAATGGGAAGAAAGACATCATTATCATAATATTATGATTTTATGGTTTCTTTATTAAATAGGGAAGTATCAATAGTGAGAGGAGATTTAAATACTTTATAGAGAACATTAATGGGTGCATTGATTGTATTGGATGTACATGCTAGAGATGTTGTAGCAACAATGGTTGAAAAGAATGTTTCATCATTAAATGATTTTGAATGGGCAAAACAATTGAGGTATTATTGGGAGGCAGATGTTGATAACTGTGTAGTGAGATAAACAAATACAAGATTTATATATGGTTATGAATATTTGGGTAATGGACCAAGATTGGTTATAACTCCACTTACAGATAAATGTTATATGACGTTAACAGGAGCATTACATTTAAATTTTGGTGGAGCTCCTGCTGGACCAGCTGGTACTGGTAAAACCGAAACAACTAAAGATTTAGCTAAAGCATTAGCTGTATAATGTGTCGTTTTTAATTGTTCTGATGGTTTAGATTTCAAAACTATGGGTAGATTCTTTTCAGGATTAGCTTAATGTGGAGCTTGGGCTTGCTTTGATGAATTTAATCGTATAGATATTGAAGTCTTATCAGTCATTGCTTAATAAATTCTTACAATTTAATAGGCTATCAGATAAAAAGTTGATTAATTTGAATTTGAATCACGCACCATTCCTCTAAACCGTAGATTTGGAGTATTTATTACAATGAACCCAGGATATGCAGGTAGAACTGAATTACCAGATAATCTTAAAGCTTTGTTTAGACCAGTGGCTATGATGATTCCTGATTATGGTATGATTGCGGAAATTATTCTTTTCTCTGAAGGTTTTGAAGGTGGTAGAATTTTAGCTCGTAAAATGGTTAATTTGTATTCTTTATCTTCTGAATAATTAAGTAAACAAGATCACTATGATTTTGGTATGAGAGCAGTCAAATCAGTTTTAGTTATGGCAGGTGCTTTACGTAGAAAAAATGCTAATAAGCCTGAAAATGAAGTTCTTATCAAAGCTATGAAAGATAGTAATGTACCCAAGTTTCTTGAACATGATTTACCATTATTTAATGGAATTATTAAAGATCTATTCCCAGAAGTTGATATGAAGGAAGAAATTGATAAATAATTAGTAGATGCTATTACTAATCAACTTAAATTAATTCACTATGATGATCCTGCTGCTTTTAAAAAGAAAATCTGTTAACTTATGGAAACCATATAAGTCAGACATGGAGTCATGGTTGTTGGACTAACTGGAACTGGTAAGACAACCTTAATTCACAATCTTTCAAGAGCAATGGAATAATTAAATAAAGAAGGATCTTAAGATTATTATCATAAAGTTGTCTAAAAGTAAACACTCAATCCAAAATCTGTTACTATGAATGAATTGTTTGGTTATACTAATGTGTTAACAAATGAATGGACTGATGGTATAGTTGCAAGTATTGTAAGAACTGCTGTTACTGATACAACTGACTAGAAGAAATGGATTATATTTGATGGACCTGTTGATGCACTTTGGATTGAAAATATGAACACAGTTCTTGATGATAATAAAATGCTTTGTTTAAATAATGGTTAAAGAATTAAATTACCTGCTACATTTACTATGATGTTTGAGGTTTAAGATTTAGCAGTTGCATCTCCAGCTACTGTTAGTAGATGTGGTATGGTTTATATGGAACCACATCATTTAGGTTGGGAACCATTAATCAAAACTTGGGGAGTTTAACTCAAAGAATAGTACATGAAAGATGATAAGGTTCCAACTTATGTTGATACACTTATTGATAAAATAGAACATTTCTTTAAAGATAACCTTAAAGTTGTTAGGGAAGAATTCAAAGAGAAAATTCCAACTACTGTTAATAATATCTTGAAATCATTATTGAATTTGGCTTAAATAAATTTGAAACAATTGACTGAAACAGTTAATTTAGAGAAAATGAATAAATTTGATATGGAATCTCATATTGCTATGGTTTTGATCTTCAGTTACATTTGGAGTGCTGGTGCTAATCTTCATGATTCCAGTAGATCTTAATTTAGTTAGTACCTAAAAGGAAAGATCATTTCTCTATTCAGTGGATTTCCATTTGAAGGAGATGTCTATGATTATTATTGTGATTATAAGAGCAAAGAATTTAAGCCCTGGACTGATAAGATTTAAGAATTTAAATATAATTCTAGCATTCCTTATTTCAATATATTAGTGCCTACTAGTGATACAGTTAAATTTAAATACATAATTACTTAGTTGATAGAAGGAGGTTTTAACATTCTATTATCAGGAGAAACTGGTACTGGAAAAACTGTTATAATAAATGAATATTTATTTAATTTAGAATAAGAAAAGTTTGTGTTTTCTACTCTTAATTTTTCTGCATAAACAAGTGCTAAGAATTTATAAGATCTTTTTATGGATAAAGATAAATTTATGAAAAAGAAGAAAGATCTATTAGGTCCACCAGCTGGTCGTAAAATGATCCTCTTTATAGATGATGTCAATATGCCAGCATTAGAAAAATATGGTGCTTAACCACCAAATGAATTATTTAGATAAATCATAGATCAAGGAGGATTTTATGATCTCAAAAAATTATACTTTATGTATGTTAAAGATTGCCAATTCATTACAGCTTGTGCTCCTCCTGGAGGTGGACGTAATCCTGTAACACCTCGTTTATTTAGGCATTTCAATTAAACATGGTGTCCAGATTTATCTTAGAGATCCATGGAAGTTATTTTCACTGCAATTCTTAAAGGATTTCTTATGGAATAAAATAAAGGATTGGATAAGTTTGCATCTTATATTGTCAAATCAAGTGTAGAGATCTATTTTAAAATTACTAAGGAATTATTACCCACTCCAACCAAATCTCATTATACTTTCAATTTAAGAGATCTTAGTAAAGTTATACAAGGAATATTATAAATCAGATATGAAAACTTAACTAATAAAGAAATGCTTATTCAATTATGGGCTCATGAATCACAAAGAGTATTCCAAGATAGATTGGTTGATGATAAAGATAGGGATTGGTTTTTAACTCTGTTAATGGGTCATACTCAAAGAGTCTTTGAATTTGAATGGGAAAAACCTTAAGTTTAGAATTTACTTTTTGGTGATTATGGAAATGCTAATAAAGATTACATTAGAATTGATAATCTGTAAGAATTACCACGTAAATTCTAGGAATTTTTAAATTTGTATAATGCATCTTAAAAGTAAATGAATCTTGTGTTCTTTACTGATGCTATAATGCATTTAAGTAGATTGTGTAGAATACTAAGATAACCTAGAGGTAATGCACTTTTGATTGGTGTCGGTGGATCAGGAAGATAATCTCTAACTAAATTATCTGCTTAAACTAGAGGATAAACTGTATTTAGTATAGAAATCACTAAAAATTATAGAGAATAATCATGGAAAGATGATCTTAAAAAACTACTAAAAACAGCAGGAGCTAAAGATTAACCTGTTGTATTCTTGTTTTCTGATACTTAAGTAGTTAGAGAATCATTTTTAGAAGATATTAACAATGTTCTTAATACAGGAGAAGTGCCTAATTTATGGGCAACTGAAGATATTGAAGAAATTATCAATGATGTTAGACCATTGGCAAAGGAATAAGGATTATATGATTCTAGAGATGTTCTTCTTAAATTCTTTGTAAGCCGTGTTAGAGAGAATCTACATATAGTCTTAGCATTCTCTCCAGTAGGGGAAAAGTTAAGAAATAGATGTAGGTAATTTCCATCAATTATCAATTGTTGTACGATTGATTGGTTTGATAAATGGCCTGATGAAGCACTAAATAGTGTTGCTATGAAAGAATTGGGAGGTTAGGAACATTTGGGTATTGGAGAGTTTATTGAAAGTTTAGCAAATATGTCAGTTATTATTCATTCAGATGTTAAAACATATAGTGAAAGATTTTATGACGAATTAAGAAGGAAAAATTATGTTACGCCAACAAGTTATTTAGAATTGTTAAAATTATACATTGATATGATGAAAGTATAATCAAATATTTTACCATAAAAAATAAAGAAATATACAGTAGGTTTATAGACTTTGAAAGATACTAATGAGGAAGTTGGTAAATTATAAAAGAAAATCATTGAATTTTAACCAATTCTTGAATAGAGTGCAAAAGATAATGCTAAAATGATGGTTGAATTAGAAGGTAAAACAAAAGAAGCTAATTAAACTGAATAAATAGTTTCAAAAGAAGCAGCAGAAGCATAGAAGAAAAAGGATGAAGTCAATGAAATGAGAGATTCTTGTTAAGCTGAATTAGATTAAGCATTACCAATTTTAGAATAGGCTTAAAAAGCAGTTTAGAGTATTGATAAAAGTGCAATCAATGAAATGAAAGCCCTAAAAACTCCACCAAACTTAGTTTAAATTGTTATGTGTGCAGTGAATCTATTATTTGGAGAAAAAGAAGATTGGCCATCTGCTTAGAAATTACTTGGACGTATGACATTTATTCAAGATCTTCTTGAGTTTGATGTTACATAGGTACCAGAAAGAAGATTATAAAAACTAAAGCAAACTTATTTAAGTAATCCTGATTTCACAAAAGAAAAGATTTTAAATGTTTCATAAGCAGCAACAACTTTATTAGTTTGGGTGGTTGCAACTGAAAAGTTTGCTTAAGTTAAAAAAGTAGTTGGTCCTAAAGAAAAAGCATTAAAAGAAGCAGAGGCATCTTTAAAAAAGGTTGAGTAAGAATTAGCTGTAAAGATGGGATAATTGAAGGAAGTTTAAGATATGGTTAATGAACTTAAGAGAAATCTCTAATAGTCTATAAGTAAATCTGAAATGTTGAAATAACAATAATAGACAGCTGAAATCTAATTAGTAAGAGCAGAGAAATTAGTTTCAGGATTAGCTAGTGAAGCTGAAAGATGGAAGGTTAATGCTGCATTATTAGAAGAAGATTTAAGAAATCTTGTTGGAAATATTATATTGGCTGCTGGATCTATTGCATATCTTGGACCATTCACTTATAATTATAGATCAGAAATTGTAGCCAAATGGATTAACAATTGTAAAGAATTAAGTATTCCTGTAAGTGACAATTTCACTCTCTAAAGAATCTTAGCAGAAGAAGTTACTATTAGAGAATGGTAGGAGGCAGGATTACCAGCAGATAATTTATCTATTGATAATGGAATCTTTGTTTATAATTGTAGAAGATGGCCATTGATTATTGATCCATAAGGTTAAGCTAATAAGTGGATTAAAGCATTAGGAAAGGAAACTAATTTGTAAATTACTAAATTAAGTGAAAGTAATTTCCTTAAAACTCTTGAGAATTCAATTCGTTTTGGATAATAAGTATTAATGGAAAATGTAGAAGAAGAACTTGATCCATCTTTAGAACCAATATTATAAAAACAAATTTTCAAAAAAGGAGCTTAATATTTATTACGGTTGGGAGATTAAGATATTCCTTACAATAATGAATTTAAATTATATTTCACCACTAAATTACCTAATCCACATTACATACCTGAAATCAGTATCAAAACTACAATCATTAACTTTACTGTTACACCTTAGGGATTAGAAGATTAATTACTTGTTGAAGTCGTACGATAAGAAAGAATTGATTTAGAAGAAAAAAGAGTTAATCTTATACTCTAAATTTCATAAGACAAGAGATAGTTATAAGAATTGGAGGATAAAATATTAAAATTAATATCAGAAGCTTAAGGAAGAATATTGGAAGAAGAAGATTTAATTACAACTTTGGATGCATCTAAAATTACATCAGATACAGTGAATTAACGTATGGCTTAGTCGAAGATCACTGCAGAAGAGATCAATTAAGCAAGAGAACAATATCGTATAATAGCTAGAAGAGGATCAGTTATTTACTTTGTAATAGCAGATCTTGCTTTAATTGATCCAATGTATCAATATTCTTTAGAGTTCTTTATAAAGTTATTTAAAAAGAGATTAGAAGTAGCCCCAAATCCTCCATCATTAGAAGAAAGATTGGCTGTGTTAATTGATGATATTACAAAAGCATTTTATATAAACATTTGCAGAGGATTATTTGAGAAAGATAAATTATTATTTAGTTTTTTGATAGCAAGTAAAATCTAATTATAGGCTTAATATATACATGTAAGAGAATGGAATCTATTCTTAAGAGGAGGTACAGGTTCAGTACCAAATGAAGAACATCCATCATTTTTGAATGAGAAATCATGGAAGAATTGTATGAAGTTAAGTAAGTAATCTCATGTATTTGCATAATTAACAACTTCTTTGAAAGATAGTAATGATGAATCATTATGGAGAGAAATAATAGATGCATAGGATCCATGGAAATGTGACTTACCTCTTGTATTCCGTTCTTTAGATCCATTTTAGAAGTTATTATTATTCAAAACACTTAGAGATGAAAAGTTAGTTATTCTAATTAAGAATTATGTATCAGATACATTAACATCTTTCTTTATAGAGCCTCCTGTTTTTAATTTGAAAGGAGCATTTTAAGATTCATCTTGTACAACTCCTATAATCTTTGTTTTATCTCCAGGAGCTGATCCAATCACATATTTATTAAACTTAGCTAAAGATATGGAGATGGAAACTAAATTAAAGATTATTTCATTAGGTTAAGGATAAGGTAATATTGCAAAAGAATTGATAAAGACAGGAAGAAGAACAGGAGATTGGGTATGCTTATAAAATTGTCATTTGGCAATAACATGGATGCCAGAATTAGAAAGAATTTAAGAATTATAAGTAGAGGCAGATACTGATGCCAATTATAGATTATGGTTAACAAGTATGCCTACTGATAAATTCCCTGTTCCAGTATTATAAAGTGGTATTAAATTAACAAATGAACCACCTAAAGGATTAAAAGCTAATGTGATGAGAACTTATAATGATCTTTCAGGTTATGATTCATGTACCAAATAAGATGAATATAAGAAACTTTTATTCTCTTTAGCTTTCTTCCATGCAGTTATCTTAGAAAGGAGAAAGTTTGGACCAATTGGTTGGAATATACCTTATGAATGGATGAATTCAGATTTTGAAACTTGTTAATTGTAATTGAAGATGTACTTAGATGAATAGCCAGAAGTTCCATATTAGACATTAAATTATATTATTTCAGAAATTAATTATGGTGGCAGAGTCACAGATGATAAAGATGTTAGATTGATTACTGATTTACTCAAATAGTATTTCTGTCCAGCTGTTTTAAATGATCCTAATTATATATTCTCATCTAGCGGAGTTTATCATCCTCCTTAGATTCTTGATTTACAATCAGTTATCTAATATATTAGTTAATTACCTTTAGAAGATGACCCAGAAGTCTTTGGATTACATGCTAATGCTAATATTACTTTCTAATAAAAAACAGTTGCTGAATTCATGAGTACTTTATTATCAGTACAACCAAGAATGGTAGCAGAAAAGGGAGTTGAAGAAACACCTGATTAAATTGTCTTTAAAATAGCTAAAGAAATTTTAGGAAAAATTCCTCCTATTTTAGTATAAAAAAAAGAAGTCGCTATTGAGTCTTTGGCTATTTTTAGATCATAAGAAGTTGATCGTTTTATTAAATTAGTTCGAGTAATGAAAAACTCATTAGAATTATTACAAAAAGCAATACAAGGATTAGTTGTTATGTCTATTGAATTAGAAAAAATGTTTAATTCATTTTTAGATGCTAAAGTTCCTGAGAATTGGGAAAATGTTGCCTATCCATCTTTAAAACCCTTAGCTTCCTGGGTTACAGATCTCATTCAAAGATTGGTATTTAATATTATTAATTATTTTTAGGATTTCTTTAAATAATGGCTAGAAAATGGAACAATGAAATCTTATTGGTTATCAGCTATGTTCTTCCCTCAAGGTTTCATGACTGCTGCCAAATAAACTTATGCTCGTAAGACAAAAACACCTATAGATACTTTAACTTTTAGAACTTAAGTAAGACCATTCTTCAAAGATAATATTTAAGATATTCCTTAAGATGGTAATTAATTATCTAATTGTTTTAGGTGTTAATATTGATGGTCTCTACTTATAAGGATGCAAATGGGATGTTGGAACTAATTAATTGTAAGAATCTGATCCTTTAGTATTATTCCAAGAAATGCCTGTTGTTTGGTAATTATTTTTAAATCTTATAAAATAGGCTTGAACCTGTGATAGCATCAACTCAAAATTAAAATTCTTAAAAATTATACAAATGTCCACTTTACAAGACTTCTACAAGAAGGGGAACACTTTCAACAACAGGTCATTCTACTAACTTTGTTTTATATATGGAATTAAATACTGGAGTGGAACCAGCAGTTTGGACTAGACGTGGAGTTGCACTATTATGTCAACTTGATGATTGATTTTCATTTATCAATAATTATAATATTTTAACTTGATATCTGCATTACATTTTATTTTCTTACTATGAAACATTTCTCACTAAAATGTTTGATTCTTAATTTATATATTTTTATGTGAAACATAAATTTTATTTTTGTTTGTAAATGTCTAAGCTTAAACTTCAAGTATATTCATTTAATCATCTTAGCTTTGTTCTACATCATCAATATAGACTACTGTTGCCGAAAACCAAAAAATACTTTAAGGTAATCAATAGGATCCAATATCTGCAAAATAATAAGAAAATTTAATCAATTTTGGAAATATTGATTAAAAAAGAAGAAATGACTGTGCAGGTGATCGTTTCATTCCTAGAAAAAAAAAGAAGTTTAGCATTCTTACTGAAACTAAGGCACAAACTCAAGATTTTGCTTCATCTTAAGCAGCACTTGAAATGCTCTATAAATAATAAATCCTAGATTAGGAACCTATTATAGAACCAGAGAATGGTTCACTTAAATTTATTAACTAAAATAACTTTCAATATAAAAATGAACATATACATTATATTGATTCTATTGACCCAAAAAATTATAATAGGTATCAATAATTTAATAATAATTTAGTCCTCTTGTTGATCATAAGTACTTTGCTTTGCCAGAAACAATATCAAGTTATTATGGAAAATATATAAGAAAAATTCCTAAAGTACCATTTAAAGTTTTGGATGCTCCTTAATTATAAGATGATTTTTATTTAAATCTTATAGATTGGAGTAATTAAAACACTTTATCAGTAGCTCTTAATAATTGTGTATATCTATGGTATTATTTAATTTAAAAAATAGGAATGCCCAATCTTCAAAAGTAACAAAATTACTTGATTTATGTAATGATGTAGTAACAAGTGTTGGTTGGTCAATAAGAGGACCATTACTTGGAGTAGGAACTAATAATGGAGAAGTATAAATATGGGATACTTGTAAATTATAAAAAGTTAGAACATTATAAAGTCATACAGCAAGAGTAGGAACTCTTTGTTTTGCAGAAAATATATTGAGTAGTGGTTCAAGAGATAAAACAATACTTTAAAGAGATTTGAGATAAAAAGAAGATTATTTTTTTAAATCTTTAGCACATAAACAAGAAGTTTGTGGTTTGAAATGGTCTCCTGATAGTTAATTATTAGCATCAGGTGGAAATGATAATAAATTGTATATTTGGAGTACAGCTTAACTTGAGAAACCAATATTCAAGTTCAGTGAACATTAAGCAGCTGTTAAAGCAATAGCTTGGAGTCCACATTAACATGGATTATTGGCTAGTGGAGGTGGAACTGCTGATAAAACTATAAGATTTTGGAATGCTTTAGAAGGTAAGATGCTTTCAAAAGAAGATACTGGAAGTTAAGTTTGTAATTTAATGTTTAGTAAAATGGAAAATGAACTAATATCAACACATGGCTATAGTCAACATTAAATTGTACTATGGAAATGCAATGGTATGAAAAGGATTGCCACTTTAATTGGTCATACTAGTCGGTACATATTTATTTTTATAAAGTGTTCTTTATCTAGCCATGTCTCCAGATGGATATACTATTGTGACTGGGGCTGGAGATGAAACTTTAAGATTTTGGAGTATATATCCATAAACTATTGGTAATTAATAATAAAATAATAAATGTCAATTGGCACCACATAATATTAGTATACGTTGATAGAAAACTATTTTATACTCATTTTTGTTATTGTTTATTTATTAATTATCAATATTTTTGTATTTGGATAGAATCTTAAAATCGATATAATTGGTTAAATTAATATTATAGATATATATTTCATTAAAGCCATGGGATTTATAGTATTTACTATGCTGATGGTCTATCATTTGCATTAATTTACAGCATGCTTTTCACCAATTTAAAAAGCTCTACTTCATATTTACTCCAATGTGCTTTAGCAAATGATATCTTTGTTGGTTGATTCTAATTTTAGGGCATTAAATTAGGTGGATAAGCCACGATCATTTAATGAATTACTATGCCAAAACACCATATATCCATTTTTGAATCAGCTTAACTGCCTATTGTTAATTCAGGAGGTATCATTGGTTATCTTTTTTTGATGAATTCATAATGAAATGCATCTAAAATATCACCCTTTCTTTAGATATTCCCAAAATCTCCAAGTTTGACCTCTATTTAATTATTAACATACTGTTCTAATCAAATCATCTAGTCCTCTTGTACAATGTATTGTCTCTATTCTAATATCCATATGAACAAAATCTCAAATAATTAGATATTTTACTTAAGTTATGTAAATAATTGAGTCCTTCTGCTATATCTTAAATATAGGATCTTAATTTTATCATATTTGTTATAGGACGTGCTTACTAATAGTTTAAAAATAACAATCATACATCTAGAATTACTTTCTTAAAATAATTTGCCTCATTTAAGAACTCTAATATTATTTTCTTCTCATCATAATTCTACTCTTTAACCTATCTTATTGATTAACATTTTACTTTAACAATATTTGGATGATCTAAAGTAGGATGTATCTCAAATTGTTTAATCACTTAAGCTCTCCAAGTTGGATCTTATAATGCTTCAATCTTTAGTTCTTTTACAAATACCTAGTTATTTATTAACAAATATTCAACTTTATTAAAATCCCAATCTAAAGCAATTATGTTCTTATTAAATTTAGAAGGCTCAAATTCTTCTAGTTGACTATAACTTTTTTTAGGTGGCATCCAATTTTCATCATCTGAATCAATTATTTCTCCAAAATTTTATGGAAGTTGATGTTATTACTTTAATGAATCATCTGAATCACTCATTACAATTTTTATAATATATTATTAATTAAATAAGTGCGAAAAATTTGAATTCAAAACCCTTCTGGCAATAAATCAATCAGAGTTTTAAGTCTTGTGTGAATTCTTAAATCTTTATCATCCCTCCTTGTTTGAGATCCATTTTTTTTTCCTTTTCTTTCAGATTTCAAAGCTTATTCACCTTCCTTTATTTTCTTTTCTAATAATTGTACTATAAGGGCATCCTTCTTTTTAGCTTATGATTTCAGTAAATAATTCTCATTCATTAAAGTTTTAAGAATTTAGGTTTATACAACTCTTTAAGAATTAACCCTAATTGTCATTTCAAAGTGTAAATTATTTGTGATTTTATAATAATAATTTATTACAAAAAAAAACAATCAAATATCCCATTTCTTTTATATAATAATATATAAAAACTGGTTTCTCTAAGTTTTTAACATAGATTAAACTTAATTTTACTATCATTGATAATTAATAATAGAAATTAATATTATATAATTAAAGCCAAAAAATAAATGAATTTTAGAACTCAAAATTTTTAAATAGTAATCTAACCATCTAATTTTTTGTCGTTGTCTTTTTAATTGTGACTCAAATAAAAGTAAGTAATATTATGAATACAAAATCGTATATAAATTCTATTTATTTTCATCTATAAGCATAGTCAATTTAATTTAATAAACATCATTCTGATTAAGTTCTTTTGCTAATTTGGCATGGAAATGATTGGACGAATGATTTTAAAAATTTCAAGTTCTTATTGATACAAATACATATTTATAAAGTTTCTTAGCCCGCTATAATTAAATTTTTTTTTTATGTTGTAAGAAAATTAAAGGGAGAATGACAAAAAGTAGTATTCAATGTTCTATCCGGAGGATGAAAGATCAAAAAGCCATTTCTTAAATTAATAATACCTTACTAATTTCTTTGAATTTACTAATCATTTTAAAGAGGCTGATTTACAAAATTAAGGAAAATAGGAAGAAAAAAATTAACCTAAATATCCCATAATTATTTAATATGAATAAGAACCTAGATATGTAAACTAAAAATAGTAATACAATTTATTAAATTCTAGATATAGACGAATCATGATTAGAAGAATCAAAAGAGCTTAATAAGCATTAAAATTAGAGGAATTAAGAAAATAATAAGCTACTAAGGTTTTGGATAAATCTAATTAAAAATATATTTATGAATCGAGGCATCAACATGCACTTAAAAGAGAAAGAGGGCCAGATGGAAAATTTTTAAAAAAACAGAATTCTGTTGAATCTCCACCAAAACTTTGAGTTAATTCTTTGTATTTTTGCTTTTTCTTTTGTTAACAATATTTAATTTTAAAGAATGGTTTTTATGATCTTGAAATTTTATTTATAAAATTAATTGAAAATTTACAAAACTATACTCAATAACTAAAAATAATGTTATTCTTCCTTGATTATTATAATTAATGAAAACAATTATAGATTGCTATTTAGAAAATAATTGAATGTGTAATTAGATTACATTATAAATTAATCTTATTTTAGGATATTTATAGATAATTTATAATCTGTTAATATTAAATGATAAATAAATTTAAAGTAATAAATCTAATAAGATGAGTTAACAATTTTCAAATTCATCCATAGTTTTCACTACAGCTGACTTACAAGATGATGATTTCTATGATTTTAATGCAGATCAAATTTATGATAAAATATTGGTCACTAATTTCAACATAAACACGTATTTATTTAAATTAATTTACAGGGCTTCTTTAAGGAAATTAATTTAAGGTTACATAAATTATAGAAGTTTATTAAAGCCAATATATATACCAGTAGACAAGTAAGAATATAATAAAATTTTAAAGTATCCCTTCTTAAAATAGCTTATTAATTTCTGATACAAACTTTCAAAATGAACCAGCCAATTTATAACAAGAATTTATAGAAAAATATACAGCTAAAAAGATTGAAACAATAAGTAAACCTATTTAAATAGACATAGCACAAATAGAAAATTTTAACGAAAAAATGAAAAAAGTAATTGATTATTATAAAGAATTTAATGAATCTGAGAATATAAGCTAATACCTTTAGAATTTAGATCAATCATCTATTATCCAATATAGACTTTATATTAAAGAAATTAATGCAGCTGCTATCAAAGTTCTTAAACAATGGTAAGAATTCATAGAATACACTTAAAGTCTATATAATAAAGTAAAATATCATTAAGCATGATAATGTTTTTTGTTTAAAATTTCTTTTTATTATGAATCTAAAGATATTATACCAAATTTTTAATTTTAGAAATTTGATAATATCTGTTATAATTTATACATCAAATAAATGATCAAAAGTCATAATGATATCTAAATTCCAAATTTTTTAATTTCATCAATCTTTTTTTTGGCCTTTGTAGCAGTGCAATTATTTTAATTCAAATATAAGCTTCTTAATTGTGTTTGACCATTTTATCTCAAATGAGTTAAAATATTGTCAAGACATTTTTCTGTAAGAATGTTTTGCTATAAATGCAATGTATTAATTCTATTAGTATAATATAATAAAAAATACTTTGTTTGAGTGATGTTTAAAATCAACTTATATAATAGATCATCTGTTAATTTGCATTTACTTAACTTTAAGACTTTGACAGTTTGGGTTCCTTTTAAGTACTCTCCCAAGATCTAAATAATTTGATCAGTAAAATCTAGGTTAGATTATAATTTATACCTATTGAGCTTAGATCAATAATTTCACTCTTATCTTAATGAATGATACTAAAAGTATTTGATAATTTATCATTCATTTTTTGATTATTTGTGAATTTTTTCTATGATTTTGAATTGCTATTTGAATTGGTATTATTATTAATTTTAGTTTATTTTTAAATAAGTATTTGTGAAACATCTAAAAGTTCATGGTGTGATAATGTCATACTTCTTTCCTTTAATTTTAATGGTTAGTTTTGTCCGGAAACAAAATTGATTGATTTAGTCATATCTTGAGAAGGTGAAGTTGGTTAGGTTGGTTATTATGATTATGAAAATATACCGGAATATCGTTTACCTTTTGTTACATCTATTTATAATGGTTTATGTAATTCATATTGATAGAAAGATTCTTCTTAAAGTTGTTTATCATCTAATAAAAATTCTGATTAATCAACTTTTTTAATAGGATCTTTTTCTTCTAAAATTGATTCTAATGGTTATACATATTCCTATTTTAAAACTTCAGATTTAGTTTTATTTAATCCCATCATTTTAGTAATATAATTCAAGATTAATTAAATAGGAACTTAAACAACAAGTGAATTATAAGTTTATTCAATTTTGATTTTTATTTATTCTTTAATTTTATCAAAGGATTATATTAATACATCACCTAATTTAACAATTTGATCATCAAATTTTCGACACTTTTATTCTTAAGAGTCATCTAATAAAAGGCTTAATTGATTTTAAGCTTAATTTAGCCAGTTATCTGCTTCAATTTATAATGAAATTAATTCAGAATCAAGTTTAATAGATTAATGATCAATAGAATTTTAATAATTAAGTTCAACGTTGTGTAAAACTTATAATTTAATATCCTCAATAGATTTAATAAGATCATCAAATTATAATTCTATTTGAGATCTTAAACAGTTTTATTATTATTTAAGTCCAAGAACTAATAATTGTTTAAATTATTCTTAACTATTTCTTTCAGTCTGTATTTGTTTATAAACATTAGATATTTATTAAACTGCTGATTCTATTTATTTGAGATATTATTCAATAGGAAGATAATTATGAAATTTATGTGGTCCAAATAATGCACAATTTACACAAATGTATTAGCCATCTTCCTGACATACTAATTCTAGTTCCTTTTGATGTAATTTACAAAGACTAGATTTAGGTAGTGCTTCCTAAGATAAAGATTAAGATAGGCCTTTTTCACCTTAGAAATCACTAACATCTTTTATTTGATTAAAAATCTATTATTATTGTTCATCAGGTGTTTGAATAGTTGTAACACATTTAGCAGATGATCTTCGTTTCTTTATCAAGGCAATTATACTTTAATTTTATGGAAAACATTTGATATCTTTATGAACATCGCATTAAATTCTTAAATAGATCTTATAGATATATACCCATCTTCTTTGCAGATTAACGATTATTATCCAGAAATATATTTATTTACACAAGATAAGCAAACTGAATGACCACAACTAGGTAAGACAAGTGGTGAATGATCAGTCTAATTGAAATCTATCGAACATTAACAACACTAAAATTCCATTAATATTTTATATTTTTTAATGTACTATGATATAAAATTTTCATCTATAACTCTTTTATCTTCTAGCTCTAGCACCCTTACCACCGAACTTTCTTGGCTCACATCTTCTTGGATCAGCTACTAAAAGTGTTCTATCATATTATAATAAAAGATCTTTGATTTCTCTCTTTTAAGTTTCATCAATATATTTTTGATAGTAAGCAACGATACCCTTGCTAATAGCCTAATGATATTTAAGATTGCTGATTCTACCTATCTAATAGCATAAATTTAAGCAGTGCTTCCTCCACCTCTAACAGTGACTCTGATATCTAATCTACCTGTTCTGACTTAACCAAGAAGTAATAATGGTTCAAGAGCCTTTTATCTCAATGGGGCTGGATTGACTAATTCAATTGGAGCTCCATTTACTCTAACCAAACCTTATTTTAATCTTATATAATACCCTTTCCTTCTCTAACACTTGCACTTGCTACAGCATTCTTCTTTCTTCCAAATGTTTGAACCAATTTTGATTTTATTTGAGGAGTTGACATATCCAAGAATTAAATAATTTAATTTAATCAATTTTTCATTTTTTATCAACCTATGCGAATTCCTATTCTCAAATACTTATCTAATATTCTAAATAATAAATACTCTATAAATATTAAATGTTTCTTTATAAAGAGATTATTTTAAATAATAATTTGAATTGATTCTAATAAATCAATATGGTCTTTATTTTCTAAGTTCATCAAGCAAAGCACGACCTTTAGCCTTCTCCAATTCTATTTTTTTATCATATTCTTCTTTTTGTTTTCGAAGTGCTTCTTCTTCTTATTATTTTTTATCTCTTAACAATTACTACCTTTGTTTTTTTTCATCCATTTAATTTATTAAATTATGTTTTGTATACATAATTTTCTAAATCATTAATTATAAAACATACTTCCTACTCTATTCTTTATTTCTCTTCTACATCTTTTTAATATAATTCCATTTATCTTTAAAGTTCAATCTTATCTTATTATTTTACATTCTTTTCATCTTCTATTATTTTTTTTTTGATTTCAACATTCTCTGCTCTTTATGCATAAACTTCATACATTAATTTTACTCTTGCATCCTTAAAATAATAAAAAATATATTACATCTTCCGCTTTCCATTTTGCTTCTTTAGTTTCCCATTATCTAGCATTTTCTTCATTAATTAATCTTTCCTTTAATTAATCATTCATACTATATTCATTTGTTCTATTCTTAAAATTTAATAAGAATTTTCTTGTTTCTTCTTTTTGTCTTTATTTTTCTGCTTGTTCCATTTTACTAATAGCTTCTTCTCTTGCAAGAACTTACTAAATCATTTCTTTATCCTCAATTTTCTCTTAATATTTAATTTATTTTTTAAATTCTTTTTGTTATTCATTATTTAATGCTATTTCTTAATTAATTTCTTTCTTATAATTCATATATTGATTTTCTCTTTATTTATGTCTTTCTTCTTCTCTTTTCCATTCTTCTTTCTATAATGGTCAAACAAATAATTATACTAGCATCTGTTTCTCCCATTCAATTTCTTCTTTTGTCTTTTATTATTTTGTCTCATTCATTTTTGTTTATAAAGCCAATACTTTATTTCGTTCATCTACTTTAACCTTTTATTCTAACTCCTTTTCTCTTTCTAATCTCTCTTTTTTTAATATTTCTCTTCTATATAATTCTGCATATATCATTTCCTCTATAATTTATTATCATTTAACTTTTTACCATCATATTAATCTTCTAACATTTTTTATTTCTCCATCATTTACATATTTCTGTAAGCAACAGTTTAAAGTTCATTAAATTATTAATTGACCATTCTAAGTTCATCAGCATTATCTCTAAATCTACGATTATATGCTGCTTCTGCTTATTTAGCTCTTTCAACCTCCTTTCTTTATTTTAATTCTGCAACTTCTTTCATCATTCTCTCCTTTACCTATTCTGGAGTTTCAACCATTGCTTTTATTTCTTATTGATATTGCTCATGTTCAGCATTTAATAATAATGCTAGTCTTTCTCTTCTTTAATTCTTATTAGCTTCAGCTTCTGAACGTATTTATTGAAGTCTAAAATATACTATTTTCTTACCTATTCTTTGTATATTACAAATTGGCAACATCTTTTCCTTTATTTTCCCAAGCTGCAAAAGTCTTCTCATAATGCTCTTATCTAAGCTTTGTATTCAATTTACCCACCTACTATTCTTATTATCTTCTTTAGTAGATTAATTGTTCTGAACGGTTACGAGTAGAACTTTATATCATATTTAAATTAATAATATTCATTACGATAAGAATTCTTCTCTCTGTTTAAGTAACTCATCCAATAATGGTCTAACATATTTAGTCTTAATTCTAGTCTCACATGTATAAAATTCATCCAATCTAACTTTAAACTTCTATTCATAATCAAATGCTTGAAATAACATTTCTAATTTATCTAATTCCCTCACAACTTCAGCTTCTATGCTCTCTCCATTCTCATATTCTTTATGAATATTATACAATTCTTATTTTATCTCTTCATCCAAATCTTAGATCATCATTCTCATTGCATCATCCTCTTTCTATTTCTTAACTTGTACTGGCATATTCTCACTAGGAATTATGTCTCCTACAATCACTTCTGCCAAATCATGTAATAAAGCAATCTTTATACACTTATCTTTATTTAATTCATTTGTGGGTAAAGATAAAGCTATCACTTAAATCATCCAGCTATGATCAGCTACAGATTCAACTTATTTTATTAATGGGAATCTTGTCCATCCTTTTCTCTTGACAAACTTTAATTACTAAGAAATTTTAAAGAATTTCACATATTTTTACATTTTTTAAAATATCAAAATAAGAATATTATCAATTTTGATTAATGTATAAAGATTTTAATCAGAAATAAATAGTATAAAATATTATCTATAAATAGATATCAAAAGTATTTCTTTTCTTTTACTTCTTATAATTCTATTTCATTATCAAACTTATTTTTAGAAAAAATAATAACTTCCTTGATAAACTAAAATATGATTAAATGGTTGATAAGAAATTATAGATCATATATAATCGAAGCTAAATATGAGATGTTCAAAAAAAATATAAATAAAAATATAATTATTGAGTAAATTAATAGTTTAAATACAAAAACAATTTAGATGAATTTAAGAATTTTAAAGTAGAAAAATTAAAGAAAATTCTGTAAAAGAGTAGATCATATTAATCTTTTTACTAAACTATTAGAAAATAGATTTAATTAAGAAATTTTTAGCAGAAATCTAATTAACTACTCCAATATATAATTTAAAGTTTTTAAGATTGAAATAAAAAATTAGTTAAATGTAATAGTTATGATAAGATTTTTAGAAAACATCAAAATCAGTAACCTATAGTTGCTAATGTTACTAACAATGTAGCACATGTATCTGCCTTATTTTCATCCAAATCAAGATTATCCAAAATAGCCTGTTTTATATCCTACCTCCCTAAATCTTTTTAATGAGAACATAGCTTAGCTAATTTATATAATTATTCAAAATGTGATCCTAATTTTGTTATGAGTTTATCTTTTAATATCTTTGAACCACTCTGATTAACTTAACGAGGTTCAGGTTATGATTTAGAAGTGTTTACATTTAATATTTATTATGAATTACCTTTCATCCAAGTATTAATTTAGGTCTTAGGAGGTAAGGTATCAGCATTTTCTCTAAAATCTTCACTTGAATCTTCTGAATAAATTCTTGAGTTCTCTGAATCATTTTACTCTTACTATAAAGGCTCTTCAATTTTTTTAGGTTATTCTGACTAAAAAATTATAAAATAAATTTTACAAGCACATTTTTTAATTCATTTATCATCTCTTTCATATCCTCTTCACTATTTCTTTTTTATATATTTTAAGCTTTTTTTTAAAATGGATCCTTATATATTATTTTATAAATTTTTTTTTTATTTTTTTCTTCATCGGTTTTTGAATTAGTTGGTTTAGTTTATTTTGTGGGTTTTTTTTAAGTAACATCAAAAACCTAAAATTAGAATTAAGGTTAGAAATCAAATGCTGCAGTTTCAACTGTTTATTAATTGTTTTAAATTTATTAACATTCTTCTGAATTTTAAAAATCACTTAAAGTAGTTTTATCTAAAAATTTTTATTCTGGAGTTTCTGAAATTTTTTCTAATTATTATTATTATTATTATTAACATTAATAGGAATCTTATTTTTATTGAGTAGTTATAATTTCTTCAGAAACTTTTCTTTCTCTCTATCTTTTAATAAATTATTCTAACAATTTAGGTTAAGCATGAACTCTATATACTGGTTTTTTAGCTTCATCTTCTGATTTTAATCCTTATTTAATTTTTTAAATCTAATCTAATTTAGATAATCCTTTAAAATTTTTAATATGGGGTTTATCTAAAATATTTTAAAAAAACTTAGGACTTTCTTATTCACTATTTTTTGTTGCTTCTTCTAAAATTTAATCTGAACCTTAAAATGAATCAGGACTTTCTTTAGTTATAAATCTTGACTTTTTTTATTTTTATCCAATTGCTAAATCAGGTGTAGATGGCTAAATACGTTAACTAGGCAATTAATGTAATTATTATCGACTTGTTTATTACCTTGAAATAGGAGGTCTTTCAGGTTTCGGAAGTTTAATTTCTGGTAATTTTTTAAGATCACTATTTCTTCTTTATTTCTATTAGCCGATAGGTGGACTCTTGATACCTGGTAATTATTGTTGTATTTAATTTTTATTTTTTGGAGTTTATTCTCCTTAATCTATTTTAGGATCTTAATCATCAATTAATGGAATAGTAGTATCAATTAATTGAATCTATTAATTGTGTAAAATAGTATGATCAAATTCATTTCTCTTCATAGTTTCAGATAGAAAATTCTTTATTCTATTTGTAATAATAGGCATTTTTAATATAGAATGTACATCAGGTCTTTTTTCAGGATTGACAGTGAGAAGTTAATTCACAAGGCTATCTTTGATTAATTATGAAGTAGATATACGTTCTTAATTGTGGTGAATAGTTATTGGAAATAGCTTAATATTGTCCACGTACAATTTTTAATGCTAATGATGCTAATGAGTCTGCATTAAAAGGAGGAGTCTTAGCACACATCTAAGATTTATAATGTTATATACTTCATATAATATAACTCCTAAAGACCATACATCTCCTTTAAAACTATATGGTTTATTTTCTAATAATTCTGGAGCCAAGTAATATGGTGTACCAACCATTGTATGAGCTTTATCACGTGTGTTATCCAATAATCTGGCAATTCCAAAATCTCCCAATCTTATTCTCATGTCCTTTGTAAGGAACATGTTTTAAGTTTTAACATCTCTGTGAATGATTTTACGATCATGACAATGTTTAATTGCTAAACACATTTAAGTAAACCAATCTAATATTCTTGATTCAGGAATATAGCCTTCATTATTTTTTATAGCTTAAGCTAGATCACCTCCTATTTTGAATCATTTAATTTTTATTTTTACCTTCTGCATAATCCATTACTATACATAGTTTCCCTTTCACAGTTTTATATACTTCTCTAAAATTTATTATGTTTGGATGCTTTAATTAAGCCATTATTCTGAACTCTTAATATGTTTCCTATATATTCTTTAAATTCTCAAATACTTTTTTCTCTTCCTCACTTAAATATCTCATATCCATTTGCTTTATTACACACAACGAATTGTCTTTCAAAGATTCACATAGATATGCTTTTCCAAAAGATCCTTAACCCAATAAACGAATTCTCTTATATACATCTGATTCTTTAGGCCTCATCATTTTATAAAATTAACTTAATATATATATATATTTATATTTTCCATAAGTTACACTATAATATTATGCATCGAATATAATTTTCATATACAAAACATTTACTATTTTTAGTAATTCAATTTTAATCATAAACATAAACAAACTGGATTGTAATTAAAAATATTGTCTTTTGATTTCTCACACATTAATCTTTTAATTTTGCTTTACAAGAGTATAAAATTTAATGAACATGACTAGCTTTTCAAAAAGGTGATTCATGATTTGTAAAATTCATAATTTTGTTAAAGTTCTTTTTTTATTTGTGATAAATCATTTTAATTAGACAAAGCACAAGTTTTTTTATTTGAATAAAATGTAAACTAATTAAATGAATTAGATATATTTAGAAAAATCATTTCAATAATTTTGTCTGGTGATGATTATTTCAACATAAATTAATTATTTCTTAAAAAATTGATTCAATGTACATTAGAATTATAGTAACTACTATAATAAGAAAATGATAGTTGAATGAATAAATTAAAAAAATACTATTAAAGGAGATAAGAAATTTTAGGTATTTTTACTACTACAAATTTCCTTTTAAGAAATGATAATTTAAAACCTATATCAATCTCTTAGTAAATTTAAATGCTAGAATAAATTCAAAATCTCAAAAAATAGATTGATGATAACATCTAGAATAAGAATGAATTACAATCCTCTATTATTACAGCTGCACAACTAGAAATTAAGAAATGCGTAAAATCAACAAACTAATTCTTAGAATCATTAGAATAATATTTAAATAAAATATTAGTTCTCAAAATATTGATGAAAAAATTAGACGCAATAAATAATTTAGGACACCTAATATTCTATAATACAATTAAAAGATATTTAATCCACAGAAAGTTTCCTTATTTAAGAAGAATATTAATAGTGAGAAAAATGATAAAATATTAAATAAAAATTTATTTTTTATTGAATATTAAAATTATTTCACACACCTCCTTTATTTTAGATGGCTCCATGCAATTCACAAAGATAATCAGCATATGATTTTTCAAGTTATTATTCATCTTCTACTAATTTAGATTGTACTAAGGCAGCTTATGGAGAACTATAGATATTTTATATTTTCTTACTTCTATCGAATTACTCTAACTGGAACATATGTTCCACCTCTGAATTATTATAAAGACTCAATTATATTTTATACTTTGCCGCTATAATCAGTGTTTAATTTGGTAAATAATTCTATTGAGTTTAATTCTGCAAAAGAGTTAACTCCAAAAAGCTAAAAAGTAAATAATTATGTTACATTGTTTAATAGTGAGGGATTAACATTCTATCCTACATATATATATATAAATTAGCTTGTATCGAGGATATAAATTCCATCTGATTTAATTTTATCTATTGTTGTAGCAATATTATGAGGTAATACAGTCTTTTCTTCTTCAGTGATACTGCCTACTTAATATTTATCAGACACAAGTTAAGAATTAATATCATGAATAGGGAATAATTTTGGATAAAAGAAATTATTAAGAAAATGCATAGATTGAGTCAAAACTAAATGAATTTCGAAAATTCTATTATCTATTCTAACATTTCCTTATTTAAGTATATCACGTTTTGATAATGTTTATATGTAGAGTGGTAAGATTTTGATAGCTTCTGGTAAAATCAACTATCCTGATGGACTATTACTGGAACACTAGATAAAATATAGATGATACATATTTTCGATAAGCATGTAAAATATTTACAATAGATTCAAATAGACTTTATCTAATTAATTTAATTTATTAAACCATAATGTTTGGTAGATTTTTTCTACTTAGCAAAGTAGCAATACAATCCACATCTCCTGTTTTAAAAATATTATGCCATGCATTATTTCCACTGTTTTTATTAACAACTTATAATTGTAAATTAAAAACTCTTATAACTCTTTATCCTTATTAATTAGTATACAATAAAGCATATTAAATATGTGCTTCAGGATCTAGTATTTTTTCTTCTTACTTAAGCATAATTGCAATTGATTGATCTGAATTTAAAGAAGATAATTCTAAATCTCTGACTGATATTTTTCCACTTCCTGTATAATAATCAAATAATATAATTCCTGGAGAGGTTCTTACAGTCATAATAAGATCATAAGCATAAGCTCTAGTGAGATTTCTATATAATGAATAATGAAGTTCAGTTCCATTAATTTATTAATTATAATGAGGATAAAAATAAATACTTCCTCCAGTAATATTAGAAACAGGGGAAACAGTAGCTAATTCAAAATTTTCATCATTAGCAATAAATAAATCAACTGATATGTGATTTTTGAGACATGTTTGTCCTAATTTCACATATGCTTGATCTGAAGGCTAATAAAAAAGCTTTTCTTAATCTGTACCAAATAATTTAGTATCAGTTGGTTTTTATGTTATTTTTCCTATTCCATATCTAGGAGCAGAACATCCAAAATACAAAATACGTCCACTTCTTGGTTACATTAATTGAACTGCATTTGATAATACTGTTCCAACTGAAACAAGTTAATTAGCTTATTGAGTAATAGTTTCCCCAAATTTAGCTAATTTTTCTAACATATAATCAATTTTATCCCTATCATTTTCAATATTCAAAAATAGTTTTTCTGGTGGAAGTGGTACATTTACTTCATCTATTTCACTTACTACAATTATTTAAGGTTCTCCTGTTAAATTTTGAGGTAAATTATAAAATTAAATTTTAGAATCAAAAGTAATAAATGCAATATCAGTTTTATTTGGATATGGAATTGTATCCAATATTGATTAAAGTGAAGAAATCACTTAACTATATATACCTTTTGCTACTGATATTTAAGTCAACTCTATACAAAATAATATCAAAGTATTTTTGATTTCTTTTTTTATATAACTAGTTGGAGCTATTATTTCATAACAACCTTTATTTAATTCATCTCTCTAATATTTATCGCCTCTTTAATTTCCTTAACCCAAAACACAATAATAATCAGGTGGTACTGTATTCTTCATTTTACAAATATTGCAAATATAAATATTGCCTCCTTAACCAAATTAAAAGTAAGGACTGACATAAGCCTTACATCTCTAACAACGCAAAGGTTCATTTGTAAATTCTACTTATGGTATTTCTGATTCAAAAACAGATGGTTCCATTAAAGGTTGTACAACAATTCCAAATGGAATCTCTGTTTATTATAAAATAGATGGTTCATTTCCTATTGCATAAACTGAACTTCTCATATATCTTGGTCCACAATTTCCTTCATCAAATGTCTAATAAAATTAATGTACTGATGGAGGATGATATAATGGTGCTGGACCTGTGGAGAACCTCTTATAAATATTTATCGTTACTATTAGTACATTAGAGATTCTTCTGACTTTATATATGGTCTTGGAATTTGATCAACATCTATTTTTGGTGGTTTTCGCTATTCCTATTGTTGTGTAATATTTTATTATGGGTGATACTATTATTATTAAGGTTATTGTTATTGTTATTGACCTAAATATTATTATTATTAATGTTTTTCATGTTATGGTTATTAGTATGGATTTGCTTATCTTTGTTACACAGGAGCTTATTACACAGGCTATTCAGGTTCTCGATTGATTGGCTATTACTACTGAGTTCTTCTTAAATGAGGTGGCAATCGACGTTCTTCCATTATTAAACACGTAATTATTAATTAAATTTAATTATTTTATTAGTTATTTATAAGCTCATTCTTTGAATTCTTCTGATTTCTACTTAGAAACTTTAGCAGAGTTAATAGCTAAATTATTTAAAAAAATGTACATAATGCCTTTTATCCTTATTTGTCAATATCTTTGTGTTATTTTGGATCATATGGCCATCTATCTATAAGTTCTAAGGGATTTTCAAGATAACTTCCTTCTCCAAAGTTCACTTTTAATCCATAGATTTTACCCTAGAAATTTATTATTTATTATACCCAAAATGCAGGATGGCCAATATCATTAATAATATGAAGATTGAATTCATTAGGAATTATATGTTGAACTAACAAAACTTTTTCTTGAGGTCCTTCAGGTTATAAAATATATGCTCTAGCATGACCTTTCTCATATCCAAAGTAAACAAATGTCCATTAATGTTTTTTTAAATCAAATGTATGAGAAACTGGTTCGAAAGAAGGATCTTTTATAGTATATGTACTTGCTAATAATTAATCAGTCTTTGTAAAAACAGCTAGAGTACGATCTCCTATGAATTTTTCATCTGAAGCAATATCAGGACCATTAGTAGTCAATCTAATTAAACCTCTATAATCATTTTCCATTTCAGGTAATAAAACAGCATTTTGATACCAAAATCCAAAACTATATGATTCAACTTAAGCTTTATCAGTGAATTGATAATTGAGTTTATCTTTTTTTGTATCCATGTCTTCCCAATTTGTTGTATCCATCATAGATACAGGCCATTTAAAATCTTCAGCTTATTAAGGAGATACTGGTAATTTACGATGTAATTTGTGTATCATTTCAACAACTTTTTGAGAATCATTAATAAAGCTACCAGAACCTAAGAAAATTCTTGGATCGAAATACCAGCCATGAAATGCTTTATAACCAAATTCACTTACTCCTAAAACAAAATGTGCATATCCAGTAAGTACTTAATGAGTAACATCTAAGGTCAGATGAACTGCTTTTTGTTGTTCTTTAAACAATATCATTCCATAAAATTATTTATTTTTATAAGCTGTATAAACATAAGTCCATTGTCCTTCAATGCTTTCATATGGTAATTAACCATCAACAGCATTAGTTGGTTTAGAGGAATCATATGTACTGAATTCATAATTACCTTTTGTAAGGAATGCTGCCAATATTCTATTTCCTAATTCACTCTTATCTTAATATTATTTTGTATTTGAGAATCTAAAAATAGTATGAACATCTGCTCTTTCAGTCAAAGTATTAGGAAATGCAATAAGCCATCTTGTCCAAACACCAATAGCATATTCATCAACTGATTCTGTTTCTTATGTAAAGGTAACCTCTACTTTTTCAGGACTTTATATTACTCTTTCTTATTTTTCATACCATAAATATTTTTAATTAATTTAAATATGTCTATAATTAGGTAAATTATCTTCATATCCTTTCTTTAAAACATCTATAAAAGCTCCTTATCCATATTAAGCAACCCACTTTTAAAGTTCCCCTTAGAACTTTCTTGAATGAGGATCCTTTCCAACATAAATACCAATAAAATGAGGAACAAAATGTTAAACTCCCTTAAAAATGACTGGTTTATCTTCTGCAAACAGATGTAACAATGTATGAACTTCACCAATATCTTCATTATAAGCCATATAGATATAAGACCAAGCCCTTTTAGAGACTGTTAATTCAACTTTTTCCTCTAAAAATTTTGCTTCATTCCAATCCTTTAGTCCCTTAATTGTATAAGTGCTCAATTTAATTGTGTCACTTGTACATATCTAAGCATATAAGGCTCTATCTCCTTATACTTTACGATCATTTAAATTTTCTTTATCATTATTTGTAATTCTAAATAGAATTTAACAAGGTGAGTTAATCTCTCCATCTTTTTTGATCTAAGTTTCTGAAATCTTAAACCATCCAGATATAGCATATTCACCTACTCCACTCCAAGTATCTCCAGTACTTTCAGTACCTTCATTATTATCCCCTTCTCCAATCAATTATTATTAACCATGTTTTTATTTGTGAATATAATCTACTGTTAATTCTTAAGGTAATGCAAAACTAGTTTCTATTGATTTTAATAATTCTTCTCCATTATTTATAAATGATCCAACTCCAAAATGAGCAGCTACTTCTGTCAATAATCCTTAGAATGGAAATACATCTTTTTCTCCTCCAAAAATCAGATGAACATAATCACCAAGAGGTTTATGCAATAATTTATCATTTGTAGCGTGTTTAATATCTTGTCCATCAAAAACAAAATAATTTGCTTATTACAATTATCTTTTATAACCAACATAAATGTAATGCCATTTACCTTCCAAATAAGAATAAGGTATTGTACTAATTTCATTTGGAGCATCGTCATTTAAATCATATGTTCCAAACAAATAGTTTTCTGATACTATAAAAGAACTTAAAATTCTGTCTCCTACAGCAATTTTTCCACTTTCTCTTTCATCATTATAAGTGAGTCTGAAAATTTGCATTTCGATAGGTTTATGCCATTATCTTTAAGGCCAAGCTTATAAATATCTTGCCCATAATCCAACTGAATATTCTTGAACACTTTCTATTTTTCTCTCTGGTTCTGCAAATGTAATTTTTGATCCCCACTTTTCAGGATCACTTGATACTAGTGTTATTGTATCATCTGCTTCCCAATCAAATTTACTATCTGAACTAAACAATTTTGGTGCTGCCAAATAAACTTAAAGTGTATTAAAATTATCTTCTCTATAGCTACCATCTCCAATATTTAAAATAACTTAAGCTAATCTACTATCAAATGGTTTTATCAAAGCATCTTTTGTCAAAAATAACCAATAATTTGATGAAACTGCATGTAATGCTGCCTCTAATCCTTTGTGTTCATCATCATCAGCTAATAAATAATAACTAATTTTTTAATGATGTTTTGAATATCCAAAATACACAAATGTCCATACTTCCAATTATTATGATGGAATTTTTGCCTCATATGAATTTGATAAAGAAAATGGATTTAAACTATAACTGCTAAATTCTATACCATCTGTATGAAATAGAGCCAAAGTTCTATCTCCTATCTTTTGTGCATCTCCAAGGCTATCAGGATTTGTTGAAGTGAATCTATATATTAATTGCTATGTTTTAACTGATTATTTGAACCATCTAAACCACAATTAAACACTGTATTCTCTAGCCTCTTCATTTACATGAGTAATATGTTGTTCTTCTTCTATTTTAGTCACATCATGTTTGCCAATCAAAACATCAAACTTTTTTGTAATTTATAAAGTATCTGGAATTGTATCCTTATTCTTAATTCTCTATAATAAACCCTATTTTGTGTCAATATAAGATCCTGGTCCCAAATTGAAACGAATTGTTGTTATTTATCCATTGAATGATGCGTAATACTTTCCTGCATTACCTACTATCAATTACAAATAATCATTTAATAATGAATGCATAACATCCATTTAAATTCCTGAAGTTGTTTCTTTATAATGAGTGAACCCCATTGCATGTCCTTGAGTTTATGAGATTCTCTTAAAACTGAAATAAACATAAGTCCATTCACTCTCTGATTCAATTTAATAAGGAATGTCTCCAGCAACATTATTTGATTTAGTAATTACATCATATGTTCCAAAATGATAAGAAGATTTTCCTAGCAATACTAAAAGCACTCTATCTCCTGGAGCATCAAAATCTTTATAATCTTTATTTGTAGTCAATCTACTTAATCCCATAAGTGGTGGTCTACTATAGATTGTATTTTTATTTGCAAAGTATTAAAATTTGACCCAATATCCATACCCATATTCACTAACTCCATGTAGATGCAATTTATCACTTTATTAAAATTCAATTTATAAAGGAACTTCTTTATTTTGAGATGAACATTCTAATATAGTTTCTTCATGATGAGCTTCTTATCCGGCTTATTACAATTTAATATGGTCAGTTCCACTAATGAATCCAAAATGGACTTTAACATTTTCATTTTCATCAAAACCTCCTTCTCTAAAGGCACCATCTCCAACATTTATAACCCAAGTTTTAATCTAACCTATAAATTATGTAAATTATTATTTCTCTTAAATAAGGACAGAAAAGACTGCTAAATAAAAATGATTAACCTCTTCTTGTCTAAATTCACTTTCTGTAAAAGTATATTTTAAAAATCCATATGTTTTTCTTAATTATTAGGAGAATCCATAATAAATATATGTCCATTGATCAGAATATTCTCCATATGATTCATCATGAGAAACTAATTTATATTCCTCTTTATTTTGATTATAAGTAATAAAATTAAAAGCCTAATCTCCTCTGGTAATTTGTAAAGTTTCCTCGTTTTTACCATCTAAATCATTTAATCTTTTTTAAGCCATAGTAATAAGATGAGCTACTTTACCAGTAACAAGTGGTCCATTCCATTTAACCCAACCTGACAAAGCATATTCTTCTGCGCCTTAATACTTTTCGAATTCAAATTAAATAGGTTCTTCTTTAAGTTATCGAGGTGCTCCAACTAATTGTAAAGTTTACCTTGAAACTGGATGAATAAAAGCTTTTTCTGGAAGAGTATTCTAAGTAAAAAGCTTTAAAGTATCAGTTGTAGGAATAAAAGAACCAGGTCCAAATGAAAATGTAATTCTGGCCATTTCTCCATTAAATAATGGAGCAGCAGTCTTACCTACAATAAATTCAACATATTCAAGTAAGAAATCATGATAAATATCGAAATTAACTTCTTCTACCTCGGCATCAACTCCAAATTATACATATCCTTTAGCTAATCCTTTATTAGCATGTCTCTTATATCCAAAATAAATATAGTGCCATCTTCCTTCCAATTATGTAAATGGGAGTTCTTCTTTTAATTTTAAGGTTTGAAATTCATATGAATCAGTACCTAAAGCAACTGACAAGGTTGTATCTTTTGGTGTACTAGCCCTATTAGAATTAGATCTAACTAATTTTCCATCAATAGATTCTATAACATATCCTTAAGTTCCTATTCTAGCAATGTTATGAATTGGAGCTCTTTTATTCAAATATTTAGGTAAAGTACTTAACCATCTTGTCCACATACCAAAACCATATTCACTTTATCCATTGATTCTCATACCTTCATCATTATGTATGATGATTTTATCAACAACATTTTCAACTGAATCATATTCAACATATCTTGCAGTATTTGCATCTCCAGCTACATATGTGACTGGTTTACCAACTTAATAAACAGCCATCACTCCATCCCCATAATTAAATGTCATACCAAAATCTAATCCTTCTCTATATGCACCTGTTCCCAAATAAATACCAACATATCCTATCATTCCATTAAATGGAGATATTACATCATCCCCACCAAGTGTTACCATTAAAGTATTTACTAATTTATGTTAGATTCCTTAAAATTATATCTCACCAACTTATCCTGGTTTTATTAATGCTCCATAAGCTCTTCCACCATCGTTGTCATAACCAAAATATACATAACTCCATAAAAATTCTGAACTTTCGACAGTCTTTGATAGATAAGCTTATCCTTTTCCCTTATTTCCTTTGATTGTATAAGTATTAAAATACAGTGTACTTTTTGCTCCTCCTCCAAAAGTGTGATGTAATTCTAATGCTCTATCTCCCAAAACTCCCTTTCCTTGACCCTTATTTTTATTTGATCTTAAATTCACTATTTAAAATGTATTTGGTTCATCTACTTTAAGATTATCAATCCATCTAAACCATAATCCTATAGCATATTCTTCTATTATCAATTATGATTCTTATGGATCAAAATGAAATGATTCTCCTTTCTCATTTCCATCAAAACGTTTAGCTTTCATCAATATATTTTCATCGATAACTGCAGGAACATTCTAAGGAGGATTACTCAATGTCTTCAGCACCTCTCCTATTGCATCATCTCCATCTACAAATGCAGGAGCATCAATATCATAGAATATATTTGCAAATTAACCATTTAATCCATAATAATTCAAATGTTTACCTCCAAATATTATCTTTATGTAAGAGGGAGGTATATGAGTAGCATCTATCTCAACTCTATAAATTCCATTCCCTTCTCCATAACAAACTACATAACCAACAGCTTTTCTTTAAGGACTGCTATACGAGAACATCACAAAGTACCACATTCCATCCATATTCTCATTTAATACTACGCTCTTGTCTTTAGTTTTAAGTTTTTCAATTGTATCATATGTACTAAATACAAATGAATTATCAAATAAAAAAACAGTTAATGCTCTGTCTCCATAAAATGAAAAATCTTCATATTCTTCATTTATAGTCATTCTTGAAAGGAAATAATACTCTCCCTCTTTTCTAGCATGCTCTTTATTGCTATGCTCACTATATCTCATCCAATAACCATATCCATATTCAGATGAATCTTATAATAATGCTCTATCAGTAAATTCAAACTACTCTGTAGTATCTCCATCAAATTCAGAATTCTAATATTTTGTATTCACAGCCACTATTTTCCTTTCTTAAACCCTACCTACATTTGCTTTATGTTTTGGAGGTTAAAATGAAGTTGGTTCATTTGTATTAACATCTTCTTTCAATGATTAAATTTTCAAAGATCTCTCCTCTTCAATTTATTGTTATCTTAATTATTTAAGATCTTATTCCTCCTCTTTTTTTCCAACATCTTATGGTTTATTATTCTCAGCTTTCATTTCACTTCTTTAAACTCTTGTAGACTCTATTTAATGCTCATCTTTATCATTTTACTAATCTACTTTCACTTAAGTGTTTTCTTATGAATCTGTCTCATTTTAACTTTCTTCTTAATTAATATTCTATTCAGTGTTTTCCTTTGAATCTACATTCTCATTAGAATGAGTTTCATCTACTTTACTAACTTTTACTGCTTAAATAACATTTTCAGATTCTTAAGGTTACTATTCTTGACTTTCATCAATATTCTGATTTTCTTCATCAGAATTCTTAACTTCGCCTTCACTCTCATGTCCCAATGCAATGTATCTTTAGTTTCCTTTTACTTCCTAATTCACATCAGTCTATAAAGATTTGAAATTCTTATTTTATCCTTCCTACTTTTTTTAATGAATATAATATTATGGTTCTTCGTATATTTCATCATCTAAAGGACTTTCTTCATCCTCCTCTTCAAAATAATAATATATTGTTTCTCCTGGTATTTCATCATAATAAATAATCTCTTCACCTTAATCCAACTCATTTTCATAAATGATCCTTCCTTTTCTAAAATCTTGTTAACATATCTTCTTTAATCCTTTTAATTAAGAAATTTTTTATCTCAAACTTTAAGTCCTTCTAACGTATTAGCATTAATTCAAATATTCGTATATTTACTCTTATGTCTTTCTCAAATGTGCAATTATTTAATTTGCTAATGCTATTTTCTCCTCATTTGCTACTATATATTTCAATAATACTTTATGTAGAATTCAATTAGCCAACATATTCGAGGGCATCTTCAACCCTGCAAGAAGCCCATTTGTTTTAAACAAAAATATTCTAAAGAGACTTAACTAATTTTTCTTAGATCTGAACCAACAGAGTTGAATGAATAACAGGTATTGTACCTTTTGCTTTTTCAACAATATTTATTATCTAATTTATTATTGCCAAATCCTTAATCAATTGTTCCCTATTATCGATAATATCAATCCATCTCTCTAATTCTGATATTAGGAAATCGAAATCATTATAACAATTTAACCGAGAAACATCTAGATTATGTGTTTCTGTGTATGTCATCCCTACCTATTACTACAAATATACCTCGACTTCGGAATTCTGATGCTTCTAACTTAGAAGAAATGACTACAACCATCAACAACATCAAAGTTATAAAGGTTTTCTTCATATATGATAAAAATTAATATATATATTTAAACCGTTTTTTATATCAGGTATTAAAATTCTTTCAACTCAAAACTTCAAAGTTAACCTATCCGTTATCACTCTCCTTGACTTTTTTCGAACTAAATTTAATAACTTAATTACATAATTTTATTTAATGTCTTATCAATCAATAACTTTGATTCCAACTTCCACGAGTTACTTATTATGATAATTTTAAGATCATAAATCTATAATATGAATCAATTTAATTTCTAAATCTATTTGAATCATTTAAATGACATATTTTCTCGATTCTCATTTACTTTAATCTTTAATTATATTAATCTCTAATTTAGAATATAAACTAGCAATATTTATTTTTAGCTTAACTAAATTAAAAATGAATATCCATACTTATTTATTAAAACCCCTTACCATATAAAGTTTTAATTGTTACTATTTCTTATATATTTTAATTAAAATAATAAATTCTACTTACAATTTTAGAGAGATTAAAATTATTATAAATTACTATTCAATAATTTTCCAAATTCTTAAATAATTATGAGCTTTATCGATATAAGTATTCTAGAAACATTTATTGATTAGGTAAAGAGCTAAAGTAATTTCGTAAATTTCAGAATTAAAGCCTTTATCAAGTTGATAATTTCATATTTTTATTGAGGTTTCGCATTTAAGCATTCAACTATTATCAATTCTTTAGATTTTCACAAGCAAAACCTCAATTATTATTTATTATTATTTTACTTTCTTAACACCTTTTAGTGATTTATAATTATATACAAAAGTTTATTAGATTATGATTTATAAAGTCAATAATAAGCAAATTTTAAATCTAATAATATTTATATTTCGAAAATTCATGTCATACAAAAACACGTAGCAGGATAAATATTAAAAATTTACCAATCAACTTAATGATTGTGAAGCCATTTCAGAAATAAAGGTGAAATTAGATCATGTACCAGAAACTCCAGCTTAGCTTGATGATTAAGGAGCTGAACTTATTGAATCTTAATCATAAATAAAATTTTTTTTAGAAGAGCTTGACAATAAATAATAGGATGATACTTAGTTGGAAAACAAAGATGATGAAGTTGAAGAATATGAACCAATTCTAAATACTCAAATAAACATCGATTAAAAAAATATTAATTAATAATAACAATAATAAAATTAAAAGCAAATAGAGACATTATTGTAAGCCCAAGAAAAACTATCAAAGAAATAAAATATAGAGCCTCTACCATCTGATAATAAATTAAATCAAGATATAATTTAAGATGATATTGATATTTCATAAAGCAAATTGTGCAAAAGTTTATTAAAAAATATCAATGATTAAGCATATAATGAAGATGCTGAGTTATTAATTTCCTTATATAACGAATTAAATGAACTTAAACAAAAAAATAAAGAAATGCAAATTCAAAATGAATTTTATTAATAAGAGTTGAAAAGAGTAAAAGATCAATTTTAACAAGATATGAGTAAATAGAAATAAATTTATGAAAATGAAATCATTCATTTAAAAGCCTAATTAAATTTAGCAAAAAAAGTAAACAAGTAAGAAAATTAAAATCTGACAATGATATCTTTTTAAGAAAGATAAATGATCTTAAGGGATATGTTGAATAAAATTACAGAAAAATAAAATTAAAATTAAGAAAGAAATATAAATAAAGAAAAAAATTCAAATTCAAGTGATTAGTATTAAAATTAAACAAAGTAAGTTTCAACTTAAATTACAAAAAATTAATCATAAACATAAAAAGACTCTTAGATTGGTAATATAGAATAACAAAAAATATTAGAAAATAATAAAGTTTTATAAAAGGATTAGTTATAATAAGTAGACAAGAAAAAAAAAAATGTAAAAGAATAAGAATCGCCTTAAAAATAAACAAGTAATTTGGAAAAAAAAGCTAATCCACCTCCTCCTCCTCCTAATAAAAAATAAACAAAATAAGTCAGAAAAATCGAGCCTGATGCCTAACAAGATCAACTATAATTAGAAGATTCATAAATTAAAACTGAAACCTTAAATTAATAAAATAGGGAATTATCATCTTAAAAATAAACTTCAGATAATAGTGAAGATTTTTTCAATAATTTATCTAATAAAACATAATTAAAGGGATAAGATCAATAAAATCAAATGAAACAAGTCAAAGAAGTTAATAAAGAAAAAACTTTGAAATAAACTGTAACTGAAGTCAAATTTGAGGAAAAAAATTCTGAGATTCCATAACTTAGTGTAAATAATAATAATTTATTAACTAATGAAGAGAACTCTTAAATAGCTCAATAAGATCCTTTTTCCAAAAATTAAAACTAAATACACAATTAAAATTAAATACACAATTAAAATTCTAACTAGTCACAAAAACAGATTCCTAAATAAAGGAGAATAAATCAAAGTGGCAATGGCTTATAAAATGTTCCTAGTTCCTTATTTGATTGAATGCATAGTATTATTTAATTATAAATTAATATGATGAATGAATATATAATTTGCAGATATTGTAAATCACAAATATTACATTCCAATCAAATAATGCATGAGCTTTATTGTGTTAACAACATTAAAAAATGTAGTATTTGTGAATAAAGTTTCGATAATAATGATGAAGAAGATCATTAAAATTATCATTTATAACATACATGTTCTAAGTGTGAAATTTTTTAAAGTAAAAATTATCTTAATAATCTTTTCTTTAGAAGATCTTAATAATCATTAATGTTTTAAATGTCAATACTGTTCAAAATATTTTTAAAAAGGGGAAGTTTAAAATCATTAAGAATTATGTAAGCTAAAAGAAACAAGATGCTCTTTTTGTGAAAAAATGATTTAAAATAAATAATTAGAGTTGCATTTACCTTATTGTAAAGAGCAAAAAGAAAAAAGCTAATAGAGTAAATATTATTGATATACATGAGGCTAAAAAAATTCTAAAAATAATTAGAAAATATTTGAAAATGAGGAAAGATTATGTCCATATTGTGATTTAGATTTGATGTATGATTATGAGGATGAGGATGAACATTTAAAGATTTGTGGGAGTAGAACAGAAATATGTTCTTTTTGTAACTAAAGGATTTTAATAATGAATAAACAAATGCACGAATTAAATTGTTTTCAAAGCTAATTTAATTATGTTTAAACTAAAATAGAAGAATTAAATCTTCAATAAGTAGTTATTTAACAGATATAACCTACAGATGAATAATTAAAAGAGTATCTAGATTAAAATGATTCAGATGATTGAAATAATAAAGAATTTGATAATAAAAATTTATTTAAAATTTTTCATTTTTTTGATTTTTGAGAATATGATCCCATCTTTTTAAATTATTATGATATTTTATCTTTTTGCTAGGCAGCTAATGATTAAGTTGGGTTTTTAATCGATGTTTATGAAGCATTTTAACTTTGATTTACCTAAATAATAATAGTGAATAATATATACAGATGATACTTCTAGTTATCGATTACTCTTTTGAGTACTGTAGCTTGTATTTTAACCACTTTTTTTTTTATCATCACTTTGCTAGGAAAATTTTTATTGAGCAGCGCTAATAAATTATTAAATTTTATACTATTTAGGTTACTGTGGCTAAGGGCTTGCAACAGTTTTAATAGTAGAGCTACGGGTATTAGACCCTCTAGCTAATTATTAAGATGGAGGAGGGGAAGTTATGATTATTGAAGTAGAAGGAGCTTAAGCAGCTCTAACTACTTAACCAGATTTAATTTAATTTGATTATTATTAAGATTAGTTTTTTTAAGGAGTAGCAGTAAATGAGTTTCTAAAATTTAGCTACTTAGGTAAAATCTAAGATTGAGATTTAACTAATGTCCTTGATCCTTTTTCATCTGGACTCAATTCTATAGGCTCTGCTTATTAACCTTATTCTGGTATTTGCTCCATGGCTTAAATTTTATTTTCAGTAAGCATCTAATTGTATTTTATGATATCATCTTCATTAAATTCTATGATAGTTTTAAGCCTATGTTCATTTAAAGTTGTAAATGCAGATTAAATTCCAAACTTTTTAATTGATCGAATTGCTTATGAAAATCTCTTATACTTTTAACTAAAATATATATGTTTTATTACTTTATAATGCTAAACTCATCAAATGCCGTCTTGACTTTCACTTAAATCATTTTTTACAATAGTCTTTTAATAATTTTTATGCCTATTATCGAGTTAGAACTCATATTATAGTCTTAATCTGAGAAAGGACTAGAAGAGCTTTTATTATTTTTCTCTGATCCTACTCTATTTCTCAAGATATCCTATTGAGAATATTTTTTTGTATGATCCTTTCTTTCTAATTGTTTCAAAAACATTTTATCAGTTTCTGATATATCTGAAATGTTAGTTCTGTTAATTATTGCTTAATCATCCATAAATTATTCATTATTTTATTATAAACCTTTATTAGTTCCTGAAGTTTTATTTTGTTATTCACTAACATTCATTAAAGATTTAGATTTTGTTAATTATGTTTATTCTATAGCCTAAATTAGAGATAGCTATGAACAACTAGATTTACTTTTTTTAAGATTTGGTTCTTAATACTTAGGGATTCTTAATTAAACATTAGTATTTTCATTTTCTAGTATGACTTTAACATAATTTCCATCCCTATTTTTAGTAAATTCATTTTTTTTATAAAATGCTAAAGATCTATTCGATACTTTAATCCTTCTAACTAAAATCTAATCTTAACCTAATTATTCTTTTAAATCTTCCCCAAAAACTAATTCTTCATCTTTAAATTATTTTCTTGTAACAATAATTTTTTATTTGTTTCCCTTTCCTTCCTTTATTACTTCTTCAATCATATAAAAAGATTCAGTTTTACTTAAAATTCGTGACCAAATATTACAACTTGATTCATACCAACCTTTTTTCATTAAATCTTAAGGAGAATTTGATTCTACTGATTGTCTACTCAATATTACAATATCTTCTTCTTACTCATATAAATCCTCTCCAATTTCTAAATCTAAATCTGATTACATTTGTTTTCTTTATAAGCGACGTTCAATTTTTTTAGTTAAAGTATTCTATATTAAAATTTCTTCCTCTAAAAATTTTTATTATGATAATTTTCTTTTATCGTTTGAATTGAGGAGAAGTTTATCAATTCTGGATCCGTCAAAATCTGATACTCTTATTCCTTAACTATTTAATTCTTCATTAGATCTATATTATGAATCTCTTTACTCTTAACTGTCTTCATCGATTTAATACATTGATTTTTTTATGTTTATGTTTGCATGCTGTTTAAAATATTCCTTAGGAGCATCAGTAATTTTTCTCCAACTTTATAAACTATCAATCTAAAATTAATTTATAACTTTTCTTTATTTTATTACAAAACCATTAGGTTGCTTTTCATTTAAATTTTTACCAATTTAAACTTCTGTTATATTAACTTATTTTTAGATAGCAAATAGTTCTGTCTACCCTGATTTTTGATTAGCTACCTCAACAATTTCTTCTACAAATTAATATGGATTATAATCCAAATCAAGATTTGTAACAATCCTTCTGCTAATAATTTGATTACCATCAGAATCCTACTCCTTTAATCTTTTACCGATTTATTTATTAACATTGTATGGAAATTTTAATAAAATTATTTCCATCTCATTTGTTTTAAGATTAGATATTTAATGTTCCTCTTCAAAATATTAAGAATCTTAATTAATTAATTATTGGGATAATGTTGCATTGGCTGAAGGCTAAAATCCTACTTTTTTAAGAATTCCTTTATTATCTTTAACCCAGCCTTCTTATTTAAGCGCAATTAAAGTTTGATTATTTTAAATTACTTTTCTTGATAACACAAAACCTCCATCAGTTCTTTCAATTTTTCCTTCTCCATAAATAAAAGGCCTTCTTTCAATAACTAGTTTTTATTATCCATCTTTATCTGTTAATAATACTTCTTCTTCTACATATTACTCTGGTTCCTATTGGGACAGCTACATAATTAAAGTTCCATTTTTTTATTTCACCCATCCTTTGTTAGAATTGTTTTCAACTATTTTTCTTGATAATATTGTATTTCCAAAAGGATCTACTTCCTAAATTTAATCTCCCATCACAAGGTTATCTTAGATTTGTCTCCTTAAAAGTTTTCTTTCTAATTGGCCTGTTTCTTTGTTGAAGCTTAAAATCTCTTCTTCAATATATTTTGTTGGTTCTGAAGAGATTATAACTTTTTCCATTAAACCTTCCTTATTAGTTATCCATCCTTCTTTCTTTTTAGCTTCTGAAGAGATATTGTTTTGTACAAGTTTCCTTGAAATTACTTTATAGCCTTAACACTATTCTTCTATTTCATCACCAAATTAAGTTTTTTAATCTTCGTTATAAGGCTTTCTAATTAACTTTCGCTCTTATTTTCCTGTATTTTAGTTGATGATTAAAATTTCTTCTTCAATAAATTGTCCTGGTTCTGAGAAACTTACTAATCTAGTAAGTTTTCCTTATTCAACTTTCCATCCTTCTTTTTATTAAGATTAGACTGGAGATATATTATCTACAATTTTTCTTGATACAATTTATTTACCCTCGTTATCAAATTCGGATAAATTGTCTCCTAATTTTAGATTTTATGAATTGGGAGAAAATGGTCTTCTTATTATTTTCCTTTCAAGTTATGAAGTTTATTTATTCATAGTTAAAATTTCTTCTTCTATATATTTCATGGGTTCAGCTAAACAAATTATTTACTCTAAAATTCCATCTTAATTTTACTACCAACCTTATTAGTTTAACAAATTAGAAGAAAATTAGTTTTATATAATTCTTCTAGAAATAATTTTCTCTCCATTTAATCCTTATTCATTTATACCTTCTCCATAATTAATATTTTCATCAATTTTATAAACTGGTTTTNGATTCTTCTTGCCACTACTTTTTGATTATTACCAATTGATTCGTTCAATTAATCTCCAACCTCTTCTTCATTTTCATAAGGACGTCTAATTAATTTGCGTTCTTGCTTGCCTGTTTTTGGGTTTACTATAATTATCTCTTCTTCTATAAATTGCTCAGGTTCTTCTTATGAAATAATTTTTTCAAGAATGCCATTTTGCCCTTTTTGCCAATCTTTTTAGACTTAATTAATGGATTAAGAATTATCGACTATTTTTCTAGATAAAATTCTGTTTCCATCCTTATCTAATTCATTTAAGTTATTTCCAATTTATGAATTTTCCTTAGTCAATGGTCTCCTTACTAATTTTCTTTGTAATCCATTTTCTCCATAAGAAAGAACTTCCTCTTCAACATATTTGGTTGGCTCACTTGAAGCTAATTAAATTTCCATCTGTCCTTATTTTTGTTACCAATCTTTCATTTAATCCAAAGGCTATTCATTAGAGATTATTCTTCTAGCAACCACTTTTCTAGTTCCGTCACCTTCTTGAAGATTCTCTCCAATCTCTCCTATTTCTGATTTAGTTAAAGGTCTTCTCGTTAATTTTCTTTCTTATCGCTAAGTTTTTGGATTTATGATAATAATCTCTTCCTCAATATAAGCTTCAGGTTCTTATTGTGAAACTACTTTCTCTAAGGATCCATTATTTAATTAAGTCCAGGTTTAATCGATTGGCTTATTATTTTATACAATCTTTCTCGAGACAACTTTATTTCCATTTTAGTCTTTTTCTATCACAGATCCAGTTTGTAATTTGTTATCCTAAGGTAAATATGGTCTTCTCACTAGCTTCCTTTAAACAATTCCATCCTCACCTTAAACTAATATTTCTTCCTCAACATATTTTGCAGGTTCAGGTTGGAATCTGATTTCCATGTTTCCTTCAGTATTTTTTACCCAACCTTGCTATTTTAATGCTTAATTTGATTGATCATTTTAAACAATTTTTCTTGAAATTATTTATCTACCATTCCCTAAATCTTCTTCTAAATTTTATCCCATTTATAAATTATCTATTTCTTCATTATTCAGAGGTTTTCTGACAATTTTTCTCTCAAGTTTTCCTGTTTTTGGATTAACTTGGATAATCTCTTCCTCAATAAATTGTTCAGGTTCTTCTGAATTTAGAAGGATTTCTTCTTATTTTCCTACATTCTACCATTATTGTTTTATAATATTTGGTTAAAGATTGGATTCTATTTTACGTGAAAGCACTTTAGTTCCATTTTTGTCTACTTCATTTAATTAATCGCCTTCTTAGATCTTTCCTCCCAAATAAGGCTTTCTAATTAGTTTTCTTTCCATCATCCCTGTCTAATTATTATACTATAACACTTCTTCAGTAATATACTACGAAGGTTCAACTCCTAAGCTTAATTCATAATTTCCATCGCTAGTTTTTTTCCATTTCGATGAACCAAGTGATAAATCATTATCAACAATCTTTCTAGAAACCACATAACAGCTCTCACCTATATCTTCTAATAGTTATTCTCCTTCTTCTACATTTTCATCATCATCTAGAGGTCTTCTTATAATTTTTCTCTCTTGCTTACCACCTTATTTAACAATAATAATTTCTTCCTCAATGTATTTTGTTGGTTCTTGGATTGATAAGGTTTTTTCAAAATTACCCTGATTATTTTTCCAGCCTTCTTTCTCAACTTGCTGAGTTGATGATATATTTTCTATGATTCTTCTTGCAAGAATTCTATTTCCATTTTAATCGATTTCTTGTAAATTATTTCCTATGTTCGAACCAGGCTAGTATTATTTTCTTATTAATTTTCTCTCCATCTTACCTGTTTCATCGTTAAGTACTAAAACCTCTTCTTCAATAAATTTAGTAGGTTCATTCTGTACAATTAATTTTTCTAATTATCCAGTTTTTTAATTTTACTTCCATTCACTTAGAGAACTATCGTTTTAAACGATTCTTCTTGCCACTACTTTTTGATTATTACCAATTGATTCGTTCAATTAATCTCCAACCTCTTCTTCATTTTCATAAGGACGTCTAATTAATTTGCGTTCTTGCTTGCCTGTTTTTGGGTTTACTATAATTATCTCTTCTTCTATAAATTGCTCAGGTTCTTCTTATGAAATAATTTTTTCAAGAATGCCATTTTGCCCTTTTTGCCAATCTTTTTAGACTTAATTAATGGATTAAGAATTATCGACTATTTTTCTAGATAAAATTCTGTTTCCATCCTTATCTAATTCATTTAAGTTATTTCCAATTTATGAATTTTCCTTAGTCAATGGTCTCCTTACTAATTTTCTTTGTAATCCATTTTCTCCATAAGAAAGAACTTCCTCTTCAACATATTTGGTTGGCTCACTTGAAGCTAATTAAATTTCCATCTGTCCTTATTTTTGTTACCAATCTTTCATTTAATCCAAAGGCTATTCATTAGAGATTATTCTTCTAGCAACCACTTTTCTAGTTCCGTCACCTTCTTGAAGATTCTCTCCAATCTCTCCTATTTCTGATTTAGTTAAAGGTCTTCTCGTTAATTTTCTTTCTTATCGCTAAGTTTTTGGATTTATGATAATAATCTCTTCCTCAATATAAGCTTCAGGTTCTTATTGTGAAACTACTTTCTCTAAGGATCCATTATTTAATTAAGTCCAGGTTTAATCGATTGGCTTATTATTTTATACAATCTTTCTCGAGACAACTTTATTTCCATTTTAGTCTTTTTCTATCACAGATCCAGTTTGTAATTTGTTATCCTAAGGTAAATATGGTCTTCTCACTAGCTTCCTTTAAACAATTCCATCCTCACCTTAAACTAATATTTCTTCCTCAACATATTTTGCAGGTTCAGGTTGGAATCTGATTTCCATGTTTCCTTCAGTATTTTTTACCCAACCTTGCTATTTTAATGCTTAATTTGATTGATCATTTTAAACAATTTTTCTTGAAATTATTTATCTACCATTCCCTAAATCTTCTTCTAAATTTTATCCCATTTATAAATTATCTATTTCTTCATTATTCAGAGGTTTTCTGACAATTTTTCTCTCAAGTTTTCCTGTTTTTGGATTAACTTGGATAATCTCTTCCTCAATAAATTGTTCAGGTTCTTCTGAATTTAGAAGGATTTCTTCTTATTTTCCTACATTCTACCATTATTGTTTTATAATATTTGGTTAAAGATTGGATTCTATTTTACGTGAAAGCACTTTAGTTCCATTTTTGTCTACTTCATTTAATTAATCGCCTTCTTAGATCTTTCCTCCCAAATAAGGCTTTCTAATTAGTTTTCTTTCCATCATCCCTGTCTAATTATTATACTATAACACTTCTTCAGTAATATACTACGAAGGTTCAACTCCTAAGCTTAATTCATAATTTCCATCGCTAGTTTTTTTCCATTTCGATGAACCAAGTGATAAATCATTATCAACAATCTTTCTAGAAACCACATAACAGCTCTCACCTATATCTTCTAATAGTTATTCTCCTTCTTCTACATTTTCATCATCATCTAGAGGTCTTCTTATAATTTTTCTCTCTTGCTTACCACCTTATTTAACAATAATAATTTCTTCCTCAATGTATTTTGTTGGTTCTTGGATTGATAAGGTTTTTTCAAAATTACCCTGATTATTTTTCCAGCCTTCTTTCTCAACTTGCTGAGTTGATGATATATTTTCTATGATTCTTCTTGCAAGAATTCTATTTCCATTTTAATCGATTTCTTGTAAATTATTTCCTATGTTCGAACCAGGCTAGTATTATTTTCTTATTAATTTTCTCTCCATCTTACCTGTTTCATCGTTAAGTACTAAAACCTCTTCTTCAATAAATTTAGTAGGTTCATTCTGTACAATTAATTTTTCTAATTATCCAGTTTTTTAATTTTACTTCCATTCACTTAGAGAACTATCGTTTTAAACGATTCTTCTTGCCACTACTTTTTGATTATTACCAATTGATTCGTTCAATTAATCTCCAACCTCTTCTTCATTTTCATAAGGACGTCTAATTAATTTGCGTTCTTGCTTGCCTGTTTTTGGGTTTACTATAATTATCTCTTCTTCTATAAATTGCTCAGGTTCTTCTTATGAAATAATTTTTTCAAGAATGCCATTTTGCCCTTTTTGCCAATCTTTTTAGACTTAATTAATGGATTAAGAATTATCGACTATTTTTCTAGATAAAATTCTGTTTCCATCCTTATCTAATTCATTTAAGTTATTTCCAATTTATGAATTTTCCTTAGTCAATGGTCTCCTTACTAATTTTCTTTGTAATCCATTTTCTCCATAAGAAAGAACTTCCTCTTCAACATATTTGGTTGGCTCACTTGAAGCTAATTAAATTTCCATCTGTCCTTATTTTTGTTACCAATCTTTCATTTAATCCAAAGGCTATTCATTAGAGATTATTCTTCTAGCAACCACTTTTCTAGTTCCGTCACCTTCTTGAAGATTCTCTCCAATCTCTCCTATTTCTGATTTAGTTAAAGGTCTTCTCGTTAATTTTCTTTCTTATCGCTAAGTTTTTGGATTTATGATAATAATCTCTTCCTCAATATAAGCTTCAGGTTCTTATTGTGAAACTACTTTCTCTAAGGATCCATTATTTAATTAAGTCCAGGTTTAATCGATTGGCTTATTATTTTATACAATCTTTCTCGAGACAACTTTATTTCCATTTTAGTCTTTTTCTATCACAGATCCAGTTTGTAATTTGTTATCCTAAGGTAAATATGGTCTTCTCACTAGCTTCCTTTAAACAATTCCATCCTCACCTTAAACTAATATTTCTTCCTCAACATATTTTGCAGGTTCAGGTTGGAATCTGATTTCCATGTTTCCTTCAGTATTTTTTACCCAACCTTGCTATTTTAATGCTTAATTTGATTGATCATTTTAAACAATTTTTCTTGAAATTATTTATCTACCATTCCCTAAATCTTCTTCTAAATTTTATCCCATTTATAAATTATCTATTTCTTCATTATTCAGAGGTTTTCTGACAATTTTTCTCTCAAGTTTTCCTGTTTTTGGATTAACTTGGATAATCTCTTCCTCAATAAATTGTTCAGGTTCTTCTGAATTTAGAAGGATTTCTTCTTATTTTCCTACATTCTACCATTATTGTTTTATAATATTTGGTTAAAGATTGGATTCTATTTTACGTGAAAGCACTTTAGTTCCATTTTTGTCTACTTCATTTAATTAATCGCCTTCTTAGATCTTTCCTCCCAAATAAGGCTTTCTAATTAGTTTTCTTTCCATCATCCCTGTCTAATTATTATACTATAACACTTCTTCAGTAATATACTACGAAGGTTCAACTCCTAAGCTTAATTCATAATTTCCATCGCTAGTTTTTTTCCATTTCGATGAACCAAGTGATAAATCATTATCAACAATCTTTCTAGAAACCACATAACAGCTCTCACCTATATCTTCTAATAGTTATTCTCCTTCTTCTACATTTTCATCATCATCTAGAGGTCTTCTTATAATTTTTCTCTCTTGCTTACCACCTTATTTAACAATAATAATTTCTTCCTCAATGTATTTTGTTGGTTCTTGGATTGATAAGGTTTTTTCAAAATTACCCTGATTATTTTTCCAGCCTTCTTTCTCAACTTGCTGAGTTGATGATATATTTTCTATGATTCTTCTTGCAAGAATTCTATTTCCATTTTAATCGATTTCTTGTAAATTATTTCCTATGTTCGAACCAGGCTAGTATTATTTTCTTATTAATTTTCTCTCCATCTTACCTGTTTCATCGTTAAGTACTAAAACCTCTTCTTCAATAAATTTAGTAGGTTCATTCTGTACAATTAATTTTTCTAATTATCCAGTTTTTTAATTTTACTTCCATTCACTTAGAGAACTATCGTTTTAAACGATTCTTCTTGCCACTACTTTTTGATTATTACCAATTGATTCGTTCAATTAATCTCCAACCTCTTCTTCATTTTCATAAGGACGTCTAATTAATTTGCGTTCTTGCTTGCCTGTTTTTGGGTTTACTATAATTATCTCTTCTTCTATAAATTGCTCAGGTTCTTCTTATGAAATAATTTTTTCAAGAATGCCATTTTGCCCTTTTTGCCAATCTTTTTAGACTTAATTAATGGATTAAGAATTATCGACTATTTTTCTAGATAAAATTCTGTTTCCATCCTTATCTAATTCATTTAAGTTATTTCCAATTTATGAATTTTCCTTAGTCAATGGTCTCCTTACTAATTTTCTTATCATTTTTCCATTGATATCTTTTATAAGTATTTCTTCTTCTACAAATTCTGTTGGTTCAGCTTGCGAAATGTAAAGTTCGTAATTGCCTTCATAATTTTTCAACCAATCTTAACCTAATTAATTTTTTTCATCATTTTCAATAATTCTTCTTGCAACAATTTTCATTCCCTATTCACCATCTTCATCCAATTCTTCACTTATTTCTTGCAATTAATTATCAAATAAAGGTCTCCTTACCAATTTTCTGTCTTGCTTTTTTGTTACTGGATTATAAATTAAGATTTCCTCTTCTAAAAATTAATCTGGTTCTTATTCCGATAGTTTTTTTTATAAAAGTCCTTCTGAAGTGGCTTACCATCCATCTTATAACATAATTTATTTAGATTGAGAATTGTGAATTATTCTTCTAGATAAAACTTTTATTCCGTTTTATTATTTACCTTATTGCTCAGAATTATCTTTATAGGGTTTTCTTATTAAAAGTCTTTCAATCTTACCTGTCTCCTAATTTAATCTTAATAATTCTTCTTCCACATATTTAATATTACTCTCTACTTGTTGTTGTTTTTGTTTATTTAAATTAGATTCTTCTTATTTTTATATTTAATCTGGTGAAAATTTTTTGACCAAAACTTTTTAATTATTTTCTAACTACTGTATACATATTTATTCTTTTCCAATATTTCTCTCTAGTCTATGCATGTTATCTAAGTTCCACCCATCTGCTTACATTTAAGTCAAAGATTCATTATTTTCAACTAATCTTCTATTCTCAACAATTTCACCATTTTCTTATTCTTCATTGATACCTTCTCCTATAATAAGCATTTCTGGTGTTTTTCTAACTTATTTTCTGATGATACAATTTCCATCATGTATTTTGATATCCTCTTCTAAATACTATATAGGCTCATTTCTTGAAATAAATTTTTTATATTTATTGTTGTTTGTAAATTCCCAGCTTTGATCAATAATTCCATTTATGACACGGCTTGCAATTAAGATTTAGTCTTTGGCTCTAACTGCATATAAGTTTTCATCATTAATATACGTAGAGGAGTTAGAAAAAATTATTTCTCTTATTAAAACCCTATCTTATTTCTGTTTATTCCTAATTAATATTTCTTCTTCAAAAAATTTTGTTGTTTCATCGAATCTTTAAATTGTTGGAGAAGACTTTATTGGGGAAGCATTTGATCGGTTTGCAAAATACTTTTTTTGTTCTTATATTTTACTTTAAGCATAATTGATTTCTTTATCTTAAGTTCCAGTTTCTCCAACTGATAAATCATCTGCAATACTTTATCTTTTCTTAGAAGTTGCATCTTCAAATATATCTTCAGATTAATTAGATTATCTTTTTAGACCTTCTAATTATGATCTTACTGTTTCCATCTACTTATTCAGTTCTTAGTCATAAGATCTTTCCTTATGGATAAATTCTTAAATCTTTTCCTTTTCTGAACTGTTTGCTCTTGGATTTATTTCTTTAATCATTTATCTTATATCTTAAGCTGAGCTGCTTCTGTTTGAATACACTCTTTCTCTGAATTCAAAAGCAATTTAAGGATACTTATACAAAGAATTAATTGTAAGTTGCACATCTTAGATTAAAAGCCTCATCAAATTTGCTTTTTTAACAGGAGATTTTGTTCTGCTTTCAGTGTAGTTTACAAAGGAACGAGCTAAAGGTTGCTACATATTTGGTGTGCGAGAAAGATATGATTTTGGGAGTACTGCTGATTGCTTTAAAGGTGTTATTACTGATTTATTAGATTTTAAAATTATGGGCTAAGGAGAATAATAGATTCTAGATTTTTGTTAGGGTATAACAACTTTACTTGGAGTATGATTTACTTAATGATTAATTATCGAGATTTTTAATTAAGTTTCTTATTTATGAGTTTCAGATATTGAGTATTATTGTTGGTAAACTTAAATTGAAGAGATACTTTTCTTTTGAGCACCTTCAATGAAACTTTCTCGATTGACAACAAAACCTTAAATTGAGTTTAATGTGAATTTTATTATATTTTGAGGTAAAATTGCTGAATGCATAGCTTTTTCTATATTTTCATATCGAATTTATTCATAAAGAGCCTTCATCTCTATTTATTCATTCTAACAAAGATTTGCTTTGTCTATTTTTATAAACTGTTATAATTCAGTAAAACAAAAAATATGTGTATCATTTTATGTAAGATTATGAATTTTTATTCGAATATCTAACTTTTTTATCAATAGTTCATTTAAAACTAGCATATATAGCTCATTTTTATCTAAATGTTAAAGTTTATTTTTTTACTTGTGAGCATAAATGAGTATCTATCGTTAGGTAAAATCTCAGAAATAACAAGATGTTCGTTTGTAAATTATTTGAATTTTTAAAGAGCCCATCTCTGATTGCTGTAAAAACTAGATTTAAAAGAATCAGATAATAAAAATATATTAGAAGATCCTAAATTTAAAGTACAATGTAAAAATACCATCAATAAGTAAAATGTAATCCTTCCCAGCACAAACTTTATTAATTTTTATGGTTAAGGGGTTTACAATATAAGGTATTTCTGAATTACCAATTGGTGTTTGTCCCCAAGTCCACAATTTTCCTGAATAATCAAGACCACATGCAAGATGAGAGGAAAGCGACAGCTGCTTAAAATCTTTTCCAATTCTGCTAGGAATTGGCACAAAATATATCTTTTAAATTCCAAGAGTGCCATAATGATTTTTATCCTCTCCAAATGAATAAACTTACCCAGAATATGAAAGTGCCAAAGTCACATTTTTGTTTGTTGAGATGTACTTAATTTTTTCATTCTTGAAGGGTAGCTAATAAAAGGAAAGCTCATAGCTGATATAATATAGGCACCCTGTTTCAGAGAGTATCTAAAATGAATTTGAAGAAAAGCCTTTACAAATTTATCTCACTTTACCGAACTATCCTAGCACATTGAACGGTTTATAAGTATTCTAATTTTGAAAGAAATCATACTTGCTCATCATCATAGATATATAGTATATCATTCATTTTTTAATTAAATTAAGTTGTAATGGCAAAGTTGGAAAAAGCTGCAAATGATCTTGATTTTTATAAAAATCGAGATGATACTCATCCACAAAATTTAAATTATGAACCTCCCGTCGAAGATTTCTACGGACCAGTGGCAACAGAATTGAGATATTGCACAGACGTAATTTGTATTATTGTTTGGATTATATTTTTGGGGTTTTCGTTTGCTTATGGTTTTTATGGTAAAAAATTTTGCAAAACGATTTATAGCATACTAAGAATTTAAATTAGAAAGGCTCTTTCGGAGTTCCGATTTTAGAACTGACTTATGTGGGATTAAATAATTAGAGAATAAACCTTATGCTTATTTTCTTGATCCTGATAATTTATTCGATATTGCGATTTGCGTAGAGAAATGTCCAAATACTTTAGACTACGTAATATTTAATTTTAAAGTAGACTGAAAAAATTTGTTTATACGATATTGATGGGTAAACAATATTGGAAGATTATTGTTACGATACTTACTATACTGATCCATATTTAGTTTATTGTATGCCCATGGAATTAGGATAAAGAAGAAATGCAATAGAAAAAATAATAAACACTGATATTGAAATATTTAAAAGAATAGCAGGCGATTTTTGGATAGTATAAATTTATAAAAAATTAGAATATTGAATTAATAATTGGAGCATTTGCTGTTTAGATAGTAGTAGGAGTAATCTTTGTTATAATTCTATTGGGAAAAAGTATATTATAGAAAATATCATAGGAATTGCTCATATGATGGTGTGGGCATTTGTAACTGGATTTTGTGTTACAATGGTATTTTTGTCTAAATATTTGGATGAAGAGAAAGGAAACACAATTTAAAGAGACTGTCCAATTGATATATAAGATCCCTATTAATGTGTAGCAGCACACCTATATTTATTAGAAATTACGAAGCAGACTTTGTTATATTTAATTCCTGTTTATGTATTCTTTTTAATATTCTGTTTTCATCAAATTTTAAGAATGATTTAACTAATGGAATCAATGCTTAAACCATTAAAGTAAATGCTTCATGTATTATTAATTCCCTTTTTTATATCATTGTTATAAACTGCCTTAGCAATCCTATTTATTTTAGTATTAATTGGAGGTGTAAATTCTGGAAGAACTGAAACAGTTCCAGCTCCGAATGGATTTTCGAGTACAGATTATAGAAAGGTTTAATTTTAGATATGGTAAGAGAGAGGGTTTTATGTTGTGTTATTCTTTATGCTTTGGACACTTTAAACTTTGTATTATTATGTTCGCTGTTTTATTGCTTGCAGTTGTTCAGTCTGGTATTTCACTAGAGATAAGAATTACTTGAATGCTCCTATGTTAAGACCTCTTTGGTACACTATTAGATACCATTTGGGAAGTTTCTTGATGGGAGCTTTGCTGGTTCCTATTTTATGGATTCCAAGCTCTCTATTTTATTATTGGAAAAATATCTTATTGTCCATGCCAAGAAAAAGCTTTTTATTGCACATATTATTATTTTTTTCAATCCCAGGCTTTTGGTTTTATGAGTATTTAGGAAAATACATAAGTCATAGAAACTTTATGCATATCGCTACATTCGGAGAAAGTTTTTGGATGGCAGGCTAAAAGGTATTTTATTTGAGAGAAAGAAACTCATCCAGAGTTGAAATGATGAGAAAGTCCCTTGGGTTTGTGAGACTTATAGGAATGTTATTTATTTCATCAGTAGGGACATATTTAGTTTATTATTCTTTATACTCAGATTAAATTGTTGATAGATATGTAATAGATGTTAAATAGGCTGTTCATTTTCCCATAGTACCAGCAATATATGTTTTTTTGGTAGGATTATATATTTCACAAAACTTTTCATCTATTATTGATATTATTGCTGAGGTGACGATTTTTGATTTGGTAGCAGAAGAAGAAATGTTTATGGGTTAATAAAGATTTGGTGATTAAGATATGCTTGATATTGTTAATAAATATAGTAAAGAAAAGTAGAAATCGGATTTTGTTGTTACTAATTAAGGAAAGATAAATCCAATGAATGAAGGGGCCAATGCAAACGAACCTTTGAGTAAATTCGATTTGGGAAATTTAATGGAATAAGATGAAGAAGAGCCTGAGGAACCAGAAATTCCAGAACCCCCAATAGAGGAACCAAAAGAATCTGTTAAAAGTGATCATGATGATGAAGATGAATTTGGAAAAGGAAATGCATTAGATTTGGATGAATTAGGAGATATGAATAATAAAAATAATGATGAGCAATTTGATGATGAAGTATTATTTATTTTAAAATATATATAGCTTGCTGAATTTAACAGATAAAGAGTTTAAGATGCTAACAACAAAAAAAAATTAGAAGAAGATGTTATCAATTTAGATAAAAATAAATAATAAGCAGATGGAGCAAAAAAGACAGATAGAAAAAGATTTTGATATATAATTAAATATTTTATATGGGATCTTAAAGTAGTAAATTAGTAACAGAAACATAGAGACACGAACATGCAATCAATTATATGAATTCTGGAGGGTAAATTCAATTTTTAAATATAGCTCTATGAGTGATAAATCTGCAAAGAGTATCAAGGATATTGAACAAACACAATAGGAATTTGTTAATACATAATTTAAATGGAATTTTGGTGGATAAAAGGTATTTGTGGCAGGCACATTTTCCTAATGGAAGACAACTCATCAATTATAGAGAGATAAAGGGGGAGAATTTAGCATAGTAATACCCTTACCAAAAGGAATCCATCATTATAAATTTATTGTAGATGGAGATTGGAGATTCTCTCCAGATGATCCTACTACTGCAGATGAACATGGCAATATTAATAATGTTATAGATACAACCAAAGTTGAAAATAAAGCCAAAGAATTCATGGAATCAAGTTAATAATTCAAACCAGAGAAATCACCTAATGACTCTATTATTTAGAATCAAAAATAAGTAATTTAAGATTTCAATTTCAACGACAAAGCTCCTCCTGTTCCTCCTCATTTACTTAAATATTATTATATAGAAGTAACATATTATATAAATCAATAGGAAAAAGAAAAAAAACTTAACAATATGTGGAATAAAGATATTAGACCATAAGGGTAAATGGAACTTGAAGATGCTAAACCATCTATATCTTAACAAGAAATTTTTGATCATCTTATTTAAATCTTCAGTAATGTTAACTCTTTGTCTCCTCCTCCTCATGTAAATTTAAATCATTTAGCATGTTTAACTACAAACAAAAACAGCCCTTTTAGTGTTTATGCATTAACTCATAGATTCAAGGCCAAGCATACAACAATTAAATTTTACACTCATAAATATTAAGAAAACAAACAATAGCTATTTGTTGTGTGAAAATATCATAAAATATAAAAATATATAATTTTTCTTTATTTTCTTTTTTTTTTCAAAATATATCTCAGCATATATATATTAATTATAAGGTTTTAAACCATTCACCATCTAAATTGTCGATATAACTTATTTTTTGAGCAAATTGAAAAAAGTAATTTGTTTTTTATGACATAGATTACATATATTTTTTATAATAATTAGTTACTATTTAAAGAATCTTACAATTAATTTTAAAATTATAAATTACAAATTTTTAAAGAATTTTACCAACAATTTTCTTTCCTTTTTCAATCATTTGAAATTCGGTTTTGTTATTAAATGTTCAAATAAATTTCTTTTGAATATTTTAACTCGAATTGAAGATTTTGATTATCATAAAAAGATCTCTTAATTATATCGATTTTGATTCCATATTAATTTAAATTAATTATTAGAAATGCTATCGAAACGAGAAATCAAATATTAAAGCTAGTTGATAATTTATTTTTTTAGGGTAATGATATGTCCATAAAATAAAGTGTAATGGTAAAAATGAAAATTTTTTAAAATGAATTTTTAAAAAGCCTTCCTTCTATTAATTTTAATATTTACAATTAGATAGAGAAAAGCTATAATCAGCAATAATTGTAAAATTAAAATACATTTAATAAGCATTCCCATAGTATTCCAGACAAAAGATCATGGAATAATATATATAAATAAATAGATCAATAAATTTGTAATAGGGTAGAAATTTGAGTAATTTAAAAAACAAACTTTTTGTGACATCTAAAACAAAAATCAAATAATTCTATAATACATCGAATTCCTATATTTTAAATTCATAAGAAAAATAAAAAATATATTGTTTTTATCCAAAATTCTTAATTTATGCAAATTAGAAAAAAATACTATTTTATCTCTTTAGAAGTAATTGGATTAAAAAATTTTGAAAAAAAACATTGGTTTGATAATTATCAAATTGACTAAAACTTTATTAACTAATTATATGTTTTTATTTTTGACGATTCTAAGCTAAAAGATAAAGTTAAAGAAAAAAATTTTATCATAGATAAGAATTAATATGAGAACTTTAGAAAAGTACTATCAAAAAGTAAACTTTTATAAAGTAAAAAAAAATATTAAATATGGATAAAACCTAGCTAAATTATTCATTTAGTTATCATAGATAAGAATTAATATGAGAACTTTAGAAAAGTACTATCAAAAAGTAAACTTTTATAAAGTAAAAAAAAATATTAAATATGGATAAAACCTAGCTAAATTATTCATTTAGTTATTTTAATCCTAGCTGTATAAAATTTTATTCAATTGAAGATAAAAATGCATATAATAATGTTTTTGTTATTCTGTATTTCAAATCAATTCAACAGAGTCTAATATGACTTTACTTTCCTTATTTGCAACACTAAGGAAAAGGCTTAAATCACTAACATATGCTTTTGCCATTCTTGAGACATCTTTTTGAATTACAATATAGCCTTTGTATTAAATAAAATTATTTACTCTGAGTTGGAATATTATTTTCAACATATTCCACAGCTTATCTCCCTTTAAGAGTTCTGCTTAAAGCTTGTTTTGCGCAATACCAATTTATATCATGAATTTCTGCTCCCGCTAAATTCATTGCCCAAGTTTATTTGTTTTCTTTAACTTTTTAATATCATTTTACATCTAACTGGATATGCCTTAAAAATTCTTTAATAGTATGGGACAGGCCATTATGATGTTGACATCACTCTATCTACAATTGGTCTTTCATGGATTGGTCCCCATAATGCTCCAGAAAAACGTGCCACAGACTTGCTATGAGTTAGACGAATCATTTTAATTATTTATATAAAATTATTTGTATGTTTTCTATTTTCAAATTTACATTGCATCTGAATATAAATATGCTCTAATCTAAACGACTTGTTTTTAATCTTAAAATTTTAATAGCTTTTAAATATTAATAAGATAGAAAATCAATGATATTCTATTGTATTTTTTTTATAATATATTTATAATATCAACTTAATTTATTTGAATAGAATATCTATATAATTTCTTATTAAGACATATTTACCAAAAGGTTAAATTAAATTTATTCTGTATTGTAATTTAAATTCATTTAATTTATGGGCTCTAAAGTTGACAAAGAATTATATACTAGATAATATTTTAAAAAATTAAAATAAATTAAGTAAATAGTCGATGTTTTATCAATTCTTTAATTCATAATATTATTCGTTTTTATTTTCTTATTTTTCTTATCTTTTAAACCTTTTGTGTTTTTTATAAATTAAAATGAAAATAAGGTGAAAAAAATAAATAAAAAAAATCTTTGTAAGTTAGTGCAATTAAATTTGAATATATTTTTTATTATTGCTCTATTTTATAAAACATATATTTCACTGGTCATAATTTGGCATTGATATTTATAATATTTGTTTGAAGTTTTTAATTTTTTTATTTATTATAACCAAAGAATAGTTGTCTTGATGTTTTAAACTAAGAAGGCTAATATAAAATTTACAAGCGATAAAAAATTCTGTGAATCCCTCTAAAAAAATGTTTTTGTAAACAGGCTTGATCAAGGATGTTCCTCAAAGATTCCTGAGAAAACTTAGAAAGTATCATATATTGTTATAAATAGATTGAAAAAACTTCTAATACGAAGTTTAGTACAAAGCAATCAGAACCAATCTTAAAATAAATTCCATCATTAATAAAATAATGGAAAATAAGCGATAAAAAGCAACTGCCAAATTCAGCAGAAGTAACAAAATGTTATGAAGATAATTCTTCGCTTATACAACAATTAATATAAGAAAATATTTAACTAAAAAAATAAAACTTAGTCAAAGATTCAATCATAAATTAGTTGATAACAAATAATGATACATCAAAAGCTAATGTATTAAGAGCAAGCACGTCTTAAACTGAAAGACAATGTAACAAATTATAAAAGCAACATAACAAGTATCAATATTACAAATAATTAGTTAGAAGAATGCACGCAAAAGTATGGAAGAACTATCGTCTTTAGGATTTACATTTTGTAACACAGAGCAAAAAAATAATAATTAAGAATCTGAATAATTCTCTATAAAATCTTCAAAAAGTCCAACAAAATTACCAAAAGAATTTTAGATATTCCCCAAAAAAAGTCATAAAAAGTTTGTTGTTTGAGTTTTTGATTAGATTGGTTTCAATAATGAGTAGTTAATAAAATAAAATATAATATATAAATTAAAATAATAAGATGGGGTCGTGTTGTGCAAACAGTACATAGGAGAAAGAATCTTTTATTACAAATCCAGCTCCAATATAAATAAGCAATGTAATTTTGGAAGTAAAGGAACCTTCAAATATAAAGGAATCGAATGAAACTCCAAGTTCACCAATAAGATCAGAAAAAATCGATGTATTAGTTGAGATTAAAATATAGCACAGGAAGAGAATGATGGAAGCATTAAGAGTTATAGAGGAAAGTTGATAGAGAACACTAATGTATATATGCATTCTTTTAATAGTATAGATATTTGATGAACAATATTCATTTGCTCTAACAATATATAATTCTTTAGGTATTTATGTTAAGAATTAAAGGTCCATTTCCATTTCCAATAATAAAAGATCAGACTCTTACTTATGCTGGTCCAGTTGAAATTGATGAAGGGTAAGAGTTAAATAGATGTTAGATCAATTTATATGGGATAATGGTAATATGGTAAAAGACATGGATTTGGAAAATAGTTATATCATTTTGGATCAATATATGAAGGAGAATGGTATAATGATTAGTAGCAGGGATATGGTAGAATAGTGCTTCCTAATGGGGATTAGTAAAATAATCATTGTATAAAATAAGTTATGAAGGCTAATGGAAAGATAATAAAGCATGGGGAACAGGAAAGTATGTAACAATAGATGGAACTATTTATAATGGAGATTGGATAGATGATAAATAACATGGAGTATATGTTAATATTTATAATGAGAAAGGAGTTGAGGAATGGAAAAATGGTTAAAGATATGAAGGTAATTATTTAAATGGTTAAAAAACTGGTTATGGAATATTTTATTGGCCAGACGGTTCAAAATATGAAGGAGAATTGCTAGATGGTATGCCACATGGAAATGGTGAATATATTTGGAAAGATGGCAAAAAAGTATTATGATAAAATAATATTAGTATAAAGGAGAATGGATGTTTAATTAAATGCATGGTTACGGAATATATATTTGGCCTGATGGAAAAATATATAAAGGAAATGTAATTCAATTAAATACTATTTTTAGTTTGAAAAAGATTAAAGAGAAGGGTATGGAGAATTGGATTGGTCAGATGGTAGAATCTATAAAGGAAATTGGAAATAGGGTAAATAACATGGAGAAGGAGCATTTATTTATAAAAATAAAATAAGAAAAGGAGTATGGTAAAATGGATAACCAACTAAATGGGGTCAAAGTGAAATATTATCATCATAATGATATACTATTAAAATTTAAATTAATTCTCAATCAATTTACATATTAATTAATTAATAAATTTAATTCATTTTCAATAGAATGGGAAATTGTGGATGTTTGAAGAGAAATGATAAAGAATTTGATGATTTTGAATAAAAACCTATTAAATAAACGCCACTACAAGAAAATTCAGAATTATAGAAACCCACAATATAATCAAGTTCACATTCTGTTCCTTAAAGATTAAAAATTAAAGAAACTGTGAATTTAAGAAAATCTCATACTATTGAAGGTGAAAAAAAATTAAATGATTATATCTTAAAATAAGTATTAGGATAAGGCACATTTGGAAAAGTAAGATTAGCAGAAAAAAACTTATAAAATTATGCTATCAAAATACTTAATAAAAGTAGGCTTAAAAAGCAAAGAGAATATTACACTGATTCAAATGGAGGTTATTTAATTTTTAATCATATTAGTAGTGAAAATTAAGAATGCTTTTTAAAATGTTGCTAAAGAGATAGCTATAATGAAGAAGTTACGTCATCCTAATATTATTCGTTTGTATGAAATTATCGATTCTCCTAACTCAAATAAAATTTATATGGGTATTTTTGTTTTATTATTAAAGTAATGGAATATGCACAAAATGGTTAATTAATTGATTGGAATGAAGATTTAGGATAATTTATTTTGACTAATCAGGATTTTTAAATAACACAAGAAAAATTGAGACTAATTTGTAGAGACATTATAAAAGGAATTTATTAAAGTAAAGATAATATATAATAATATTAGTGCATGAATTAGGAATAGTTCATAGAGATCTTAAACCATAAAATATTTTGTTTGATTAAAATTTTAGAGCAAAAATATGTGACTTTGGTGTTTCTTAAATTATTAATGGAGATACTGAGCATTTTGGTACTAATGGCACTTATTTATTTATGGCTCCTGAATGCTTTGGAAGTGGGTAATTTGATAGAAAAGCAGCTGATATTTGGGCATTTGGAATTACAATATATTCATTTGCTTTCTTAAAAGTACCATTTTATGGAGTTGAAATTTAAGAAATTATGGATTCAATTTAATAAAATGAGTAAATTTCTATTATATTGATAGAATAGAATATCCTGACTGTAGAATTGAATTTTAAAATTTTCTATAAAAATGTTTAAATAAAGATCCAAATCTTAGAGCTTCAATTAAAGAGCTAGCAAGAGATCCTTGGGTAAATGAAGATTAATAGAATCGATTGAAAGATGAAATCGAATAAAAATTCATGAAGATAGAAGTTGATGAGACAGACATCTAAGAGGCATACTCATTAGCTACATTTATTTTAATAAAAAATTGGGTTGCTAAATTAAAGAATTAATGATTATAATTTATAATATAACAAGGATAAATTAGCATTATTAATCAAGGAAATGGTTTATTATAAAATTTATGGCTTTAGTTGATTTTCCAAAAATTGGATCAAATAAAAATAATTACTAATAAAATATTTGATTATTAATTAATAATTTTTTAAATGGAAATTAGACCATAGTTTTTTTAGGGATTTTATAATCCAGATGATCTAGTTTATTCATCATAAGCTAGTGATTCCATGGCTATAACTAAACCAAATGAACAAATAAAATCTCTTTTGCATGATCGTTTTCAAAATTACTTAAAAAATGAAAATAAACCAGAAGAATATACAGATTCATTAAATAACTAAAGCAAATCAAAAACTATTACTTAATCAAAATAAATATAGATTTAGAAATCAATTTAATAATTAAAGTATAAATTACAATAACAAGAAAAAGAATTTTATGGCAAAGAATTATTATTATAAGAATAATTGTTATAAGCATAACTTAAAAATGATAATTTGATGAGATTAGCGAAATAAAAATATGAATTGATTATTGATAGTCTAAAATAACAGTTAAAATAAAAAGATGAAGTTATTTATGATTTGAATCTCAAATTGAGAGTTACTCAAACATCTTAAAAAAAAAATGAAAAATAAATAATTGGAAATCATTCAAAAAAATCATCTATGCTGACAGGAGAGGAATTAGATTCAGAAGGGGCTTGCACATAAAGAACTTTAAATATTCCTTCACGTTCTTCTACTTCTCAGCAATTAAATGATGATAAACTTTTAAATCTCTATCGAGTAGAAATAGACAAATTAAAATCCTAAACTTTCGAATTTGCTTAAAAATTTGAGACTGAAAAAAGAACAATAAAAGATGAAATCTCTTAACTTAAGAATTAAAAATTATTATTACAAACTTTATTGACAACTCAGCAATCTCCATAATCTGAAAGAAAGTTAACTAGATCTGAAACAAAGGTTTCTTGTAAAGTTTAGAAATAGTAAAATTCATCAATAAGAATGCCTTAAAACAAAACAAGCAAATAATTAACATTTGACTGAAGATTAAAGTTGATATTTATAATTACTAATATTTATATTCTTCAAATTCTAATGTAGACATAAAATTATAATTAAATCAATAGAAATTTTATCCTATTTTTCTTGCATCTTTAATAATTATAATAGCTTCAAACTTTTAATTTCATTCTCTGTATTGTCATTTTTGAATGAAAAGGTAGAATCTAAACAGTCAATAATTTAAATTATTCCAAAATTTAGGGATAGATTTTTAGTTTTATTAAGCATTTATTCAATAATTTGTGTTATATAAAAGCAAAATGAACATATGAATCCATAATTTTTTCTTGGTTTAGTTGCCTTCGTTGTACGTTTTTGCAAATTAGAAATTTAAAACAAGTATTACAATTTACAGCAAGATCGGAAGCTTTACTTGCGATTTAGACATCTCCAGAGATTCTACAATAATAAGCAAAAATTTCATTTGATGCACAATATCTATAATACTGTTTAACAACTATGATAAATAAATAATTATTACGATAGACAATAATACGACTCTTTTTATAGAAACTCTGTTCAAAATTCAGAATAAATTAGAATTAAGTGGTAATTAGGCTATCTTTTTGAATTAAAACATTTTAATGAAATATTTATTTATTGTTTTATTAATATCAAACCTAAATGTTTGAGAAATCTACGCTTTAAACAAGAGCTAAAGCTTATTCACTGATTCCCAATTCTCTGGTGAATTCATTTTTAGTGTTGGTATAGATATCGGTTTCTTCAGCATAAGTATTGTTCTCTAATTCTAATTCAGCAGTGTATTATTTTTAATCAGCTGCTCTTTAATCTCTAAATTCAACCATGGAATCAATTTTTTCTATTTATTAATATATATATTTAAATACCATTAGTAGCAGTCAAATCAACAGTTGNATAATCCTAAAGGTATTGGTAATTATGTTGGAGGTTGTTATATAGGATTAAAATCTTGTAATTAAACTTATTTATTATTCAAATCTAAATTATATCTTTAAAAAATAACTTTTAAGTTTTTCTCTTTTGCAATTTTTTCAATTTCACTATTACTATAATGAGTTAAGGCATCACTTTTAGGACATGATTAAGTTAATGATTTTAAAACATGTTTATTTTTTTATTATTTTTTAATGATTAAATTATTATTCTCAATACTTTTTATTCGATTATATTATTCCTAAAAATCCTTATATTCAGCTTCATATTCATTTTTATAAGCATTATTAATTTTAGCATAAACTTATTAAAAATTTGGATCTGTAACTCCAATAGTCCTTGTTGTATAAAAGCAATATGAACATATGAATCCATAATTCTTTTCTGTATCTACTTACCTACGTAATACATTTTTACAAATTGGACATTCAAAACAAGAACTACAACTTATAGTAAGGTTGGAAGCTTCACTTGTAATTTAGACATCTCCACAACTTCTACAATAATAGCAAAAAATTTCATTTGATGTACAATATCTACAAATACTGTTCTAACATCTAAGATAAACAAATAATAATTACGATAGACAACAATACATTTCTTCTTATAGAAACTCTCTTCCACATTCGCATAAAATTAGAATTAATGGTAATTTGGCTATCTTTTTGAATTAAAACATTTTAATGAAATATTTATTTATTGTTTTATTAATATCAAACCTAAATGTTTGAGAAATCTACGCTTTAAACAAGAGCTAAAGCTTATTCACTGATTCCCAATTCTCTGGTGAATTCATTTTTAGTGTTGGTATAGATATCGGTTTCTTCAGCATAAGTATTGTTCTCTAATTCTAATTCAGCAGTGTATTATTTTTAATCAGCTGCTCTTTAATCTCTAAATTCAACCATGGAATCAATTTTTTCTATTTATTAATATATATATTTAAATACCATTAGTAGCAGTCAAATCAACAGTTGCTCTGTCTATTTATCTTCCAAATTCTGCGAATTCAGTATCTAATTATTCAAGATAAGCTTCATGATCAACAACATCTTAAGCTTCTTAGGCTGTTAAATCATTGATTTAATCAACAACAGCATTTCTAAAATCATTAAGAGCATCAACAATTGATTTCAAAACATCTTGATTTGAAAAGTTTTAATTTGATGCTAAAGCAATAAGAGCCTTAATCATTGGAGCCATTCTAGATCTTGATCTAAGTTTGGTTTCAATGTTTTTCAAAGTATTTTAGAATCTCTTAATTTAGAGTAATGATGGATTGGTCAAAGAAGATAAAAGAGCAAGTGCATCATCAACTGAAGCAGTAGCATCATTTAATTCAGCAACTTAAGCTTCAAATGCTTCATGCTCTTATTCTCTAACAAGAACAGCTTCATCATAGTTCTTTCTATTCTCTTCTTAATATCCAATAACGGTATCAATTTTGCTTTAGATTTGATTTCTTCTTGGATAAAGTAAATTGTCAAGAGTGTCCTAAGTGTTGTTGACATCTAATAATTTAAATTTGCTATATACCTATGACAGCATCTTGAATATCTTGTTCAAGACTAACAACTAAAGCATTGTGTTCATTTGTTCTAACTTGGAAATTGAATTCAAGTGTTTCTAATTCTTCTTCTAAGTCATTGATTAGTTCTTCGATAGCATCAATCAATTCTTAAACTGGACCTCCTGCCATCGAATGTAACTCAACCAAATGAAGTAATGCACTTCCATATGTACTCTTTGCTAATTCAGTTTAGATTTTAGCCATGTTTCTTTCTTATACTCTAACTGTAAAGGCTACAGCAATAAGGGCAATCAGTATTATGGATTTCATGAATTAATATTAATTAAATAAAAACGAATTTGCCTAATTATTAATATCACAAATCAATCACTAAATTTTTCTGGCGTTTCTGGAGCTAAACAATCACAATTCCAACTTGTACTTCCTCTTTTCTTAATATTCTCAACTTTTCTACTTACCTCTTCATTAAAAAAGCGTTGCTATCTAGATTCTCTCTATAATTGTCTCTACTGTCTATATTCATGATCTCGCTTCACTCTTATCAATATTATAAACTTACCTTATATTTAAGATTTATTCCTTCTTTTATAGTTCTTGTTTTTGTCCATGGACGACTCATTAGACTAGATTAAATTAAATCTCTTGAGTTTTCTGATTATTTACTTAATAAACTTAATTAATAATTAGATTCATTTGATATTAATGATTAAGTTCTTCTTATTGTTGTTTATGCCTGTTAACTCTAAGGAATTACTTAAGATATCTATTATGAAATTTATTAAGATATTTATTGAGAAAATTACTAAGATATCTATTATGAATCCTTTTAAGACTCTTTCTTAAACTTTTCTTCATCTCTATAAGATTTAAATTCAGTTCTTTTTTCTGATTATATTTTTTTAGTTTATTTCAAATCTTCTAAAAACTAAATACATTTCTACATATTTTTTCCTTTAAAAAATTTATTTACATATGTTATGAATTAATTGTTCTTACTTTGGCAATTTTGTAATAAACTTAGAAAAAAATTATCAGGGTTTATCTGAAAGTCTTTCTATTGAGTTTAAAGTATTAAAAATATTTTAATTAAGTCACCATTATATTTTGATTTATAATCTATTTTTTATGCTTCAAAATATTTTTTACACTCAAATTACACTTAAATACATTATAATCTTAATAATGTTTATAATAAATATAAGTCAATCTATTATGTAATTTATATATACTTAGTTTAAATTTGCAAAAGCCCATTCTTAGAAATAAATAATCTCATTTTTTCTCAAATTACAAACTTAGATCTCTTTAAATTCAATTATATAGTTATCTGATATAATTTTAGGATAAAGCATAAATCCCTCTTAAGTTTTTAGTTTAGTGGCCAAAGCAATTGACAAATTTTTTAGTTCGCAAAATTTCTCTATTATTAATTTTATTCTCCCATTCCTATTTAAAAATAGATTATATACTAATCGATCTTGTTTGCTTTATCTACTAATTGGTCTAGCTGAGTTTGAACGAAGTTTGGAAGTGTCTCAAAGAGATAATTATTATTACTAAAACTCATTATTTAAAAATAATAATCTAGAATTTCACTACAGTTTATACCTTGTAGTATTATATAATTCTGCCACAATTTTATACATAGTTGTAGATCCACCGAATGTTCTGATTTTATTATTATTAAGATTAGTGAAAACACTTTTTTAAACACTTAAAGCAAATATCCTTAAAATCCATTATATCCTGACACCTTTTATATTTGGACAGTCGTTTTAAGCCTAAATAGTTAATCTTTTGATAATAAAACTTAGTATTTTTTATTCTCATATAAAAGATGCATTTAAAAGAGGATCTTTATTTTTGCAAACAGGTTTGATTATATCTACGACACTCTTCCTCCAAAAATCATTAAAAAAGTCTTAAAACTATGAATTGTTTATTAATTTTTGGCTTAATATTTAATTAAATCATTTTATGATATTTGCTCATGTCTAAGCTAATTTTGCAATTTTCGTTTACATTTATAATTTTGTATTATTTTTAATTTTAACTAGAATTGGAGTCAATGACCCCAATAGGTAAATTTTAATTGGCACTTCTAAATAACGCTAAATTTAAGTTTAAGTTAATATCTTAAGAAACTATTGGAATATAGTTTCTATTTATATCAGTTTCATCTGAATCTTTCATTGTTGTATAAATAAATTAAATTTAACAAAATCTGAAAATGTTCAACTAGCTGAAATTTAATATCAAAATCAAAAATTTAAACTCAAAAAAATAAGTATGATTGGTAATATAGCCTCTTTTTTACTTAAGTGACATTAAAATTTTTTATTGTAATCTATAGAACTCATTTATTTATATTATAATAATTTTTTCACTTTTAGGTTTCCTTCTCTTTTGCTTATTTAACAACTTTCTAGTCCAATTTTTCTTTGCTTTCATCTTTATTTTATTCATCCTTTGTAGATACTTCATCAATTAACTTTTAGACTTTCATTATAGGTTTTTTAGTCACTACTGTAATTTGAAATGTTGTATAATCTTGTAATTCTGGACTGTAATAATTTTCAATTTATAATGTAAATTATCCATAGGTAGTAATTTTATTAACCATAGATAACAAATGATTTTTTGTAATCTATGGCAAATATGAGTATATAATACTTGTAATTTGAATCTTTATTGCACTTCATCAATAATCAATCTATCATCTATTGGATCTTTAAGAAGAGCTGGATTGGAAAATTTAGGTGGTCGAACAAATTCTAAATGTATTCCTGCAATTTTTTGTTAAAACAATTTAATATCTTTTCTTCTTTAAATTTTATTTTCTAACTTCTCTTCATCAAGATTGGGTAATAATCTAAATAAAAATAACAACTCTAAATACCTTCTTCTATATCCTGGCAGATTTTAATAAGCCAAAGCCATAGGAAATAGAAATTTTTCAAAAAATCCTGGTTTTACAATGCGTATTTCTCCTTAAAATCCTTAGACACAATCTTTTAAAAAAAATATTTCCATTCTCTATTTAGAGAAGTAGTATTGTAAACCTCTTTTCATTAAATTTAATTATAGTATAATATTTATTAGAAAATAATTTAAAATATGGAAGGTATCATAACTTAATTTAGCATATTGTTCCTTCTTATAGCTTTGTTCACATTTGAAGGTTTATTCAAATTATTGCCATTATATTCAATTCTAGCAGAGGTTTATTCATTGTATTTGGATAGGCAAAAGAAAGTTTCTTAATAAATAGTGATATCCAAAAATTAAAAATTTACATGGCAAGAATTGAAAAAGCATGATAATTAGTCTTCAGCATATGTAGCAATAAAAGGAAAAGTATATGATGTAACTTCATTTTTGAACAATCATCCAGGAGGAAGAGAATTTTTATTGTTAAATTGTGGAAGAGATGCTTCTCTTGCATTTCAATCATATCATCCATTTTCAGAAAAACCTGAGAAATTATTAGAGAAATATTTGATTGGAGATCTTATAACAACAGAGTGGCCAACATTTAAACCTGATTCTGGATTTTATAAGGAATGTACAGAGAGAGTTAAGAATTATTTTTAGTCTAAAGGAATAAATCCTAAGACTCCAATTCCAGGATTAATTAGAGCTATTCCTTTATGGATTTGTTTCTTTTACACATTTTATTTAACATTCATTGATGATTCATTTTGTTTATGTAAGAGAATTATAATAGGAACTATTTTTGGTATTTTATAGGCTTTAAATACATTACATTTAATGCATGATGCATCACATGGAGCAGTTGGAAATAATGAAAAATGGTGGTGGTTTTTTGGTAGATTGACATTAGATTATATTTCAGGATCATCAATGTTAGCATGGTAAAATTAACATGTTATTGGACATCATTAATATACGAATATAATGGGATCAGATCCAGATATTCCATAATTAAAAGAAGGAGATGTTAGAAGACTTGTAAAAGAATAAATCTGGTGTACTATGTATAAATATTAACATTTATATATGCCAGTACTTTATGGTTTATTATCTCTAAGATCTAGATATTATGATGTTTTTGAAATATTCTTAAAAGAAACTGATGGACCTGTTAAAGTCAATCCTATTTCTTTATAAGATAAATTGAGATAAGCTAGTAGTAAATTACTTTGGTTATTTTGGAGATATTATTTACCTGTTTGTGTATTTGGAATGACTTAAGCATAATTTTGGTTCCTTTTTATTTATGTAGAATTTATAACTGGATATTGGTTAGCTATAAACTTTTAAGTTTCTCATGTTTCAGATGAAGCTGAATTCTTTTATAATAATATGGATAAAGTAGCTAAAAATGGTACAAATGAATAATGGCCAATTGAATGGGCAATTCTATAAATTAAGAGTTCAGTTGATTATAGTCATGGTAATTGGCTAATGACATATTTATGTGGAGCTTTAAATTATTAAGTTATTCATCATCTATTTCCTGGAGTAAGTTAATATTTATATCCAGAAATTGCTCCTATTGTTTTAGAAGTTTGTAAAAAATACAATCTTAAGTATAATCTACTTCCTGGATTCAAGGAAGCCTGGAATGGACATTTCAATCACTTAAAAAATATGGGCAAATTAAAAAAATTTGTTGGTTTTGCTAAAATGGAATGATTTAGAATTGAGCAATAACAAATATTATTACATCAATTAAATAACCAATCCTTACTTACATAAAATATTAAATATTTAACACTTAATTTATTATTCATTCTTAATTACATACTTATGTTACAAATTTATATGCTTTCTATGTTTCTCAAATTATTTACAGATAAAGTATATATCTAAAAATAATAACAATATCAACATAAGAAAGATGAATTGAAAATTTATAAATGGTGATAAATTTTTCAGAAAGTAT